>VZTM01014263.1:723717-735646 GCA_013400555.1 Jacana jacana
ACCTTTTTTTTTCCTGAATTAGCATTAAGTGACTAGTGAAGCCATATTAGGCAGTTCTTCTAGAGTACACGTACGTACACCCTTCCCACACACTTTAAATTTAACATAAAGTATGTATTTGTGGCAAGTTGATAAGACTGTAACATCTTAATGCTTTTTATCAAGAAAAAAAAAGTGCACTGCTAACTGTAGTACCACAAGTATTAACATGGTATAGAATCATAGAATCATTTAGATTGGAAAAGACCCTTGGGATCGAGTCCAACCATCATGTATAGTCATGGCAGCATCTTACAGAAAAATAAACAAATGTTACTGCTCTGCATTTCCATTTAACACCTCTTAAAAGTATGACTGTCATATTTTACTACAGAATCATAGAATTGTCCAGGCTGGAAGCGACCTTTAGGATAATCCAGTCCAACCACCAACCTAACCCTGATAAAAACCCATCACCAAGCACTATGCCAACCTGTCTTTTAAATACCAAGTTAGATATCTGTTAATAAAGTATCAGTACCTAATCAGGTATACCTAACTTGGCCAGCTCTACAGCCTTCCTTTCACATGGCTGATGCTGTCAGCACCAAGACTAACACTGTCACCATAACTATTACAAAACTCTAAGTTCCAATGTGAAAAACCTTTCAGATGAAATAAACCACTTTAAGGCAGGAATGAAAGTTGGCTGGTGAGTCCCAGAGCACATCTGCGCTATAAAGGAGCAACTAATCCATGCAGCTCATGGGTTCATCACTTGTGAAATATAATGAATACATGATGAATGTAATGAATATATATATGAAAAAGAATGAACCCATGAACACAGGAACCCTTCCATACTCATCCCTCTGAGATAGAATGCTTTGTTCTTAGTCATAACTCCTTTGACTTGAGCCACAAAGGCTATGAAAAACTCCACTTTTGAGCTGAGCTGTGGGACTGATACAGATGGATGACTCGGGATAAGAAGCTGATGGAATGGTAAGTATGGATTTCTGTCTATGCACACACGTGACTTCACTTACAGGAAAACACCAAATAATAAGAATGCACATACCAACTCCAACAGCGCCAAACTGCTGCCCCACCAGCGGGCTGGGACTAAACTGACTGTAGGCAGGCATTCTACCAAAAGGACCATAGGAGCCCACAGACTGGAATGAAGATGTAGTCGAAGATCCTAGTGAAGACTAAAGACAAAACACACTTGCAGATATTCATGTTTGCACAAAATGCTGGACATAGTTCTGCAAGGCAAGAAATGCCCAAACTCTGAAACTACGTGTTAAATTTATCCTAACACCACCACTACAGGTAATACGCATAAAAGACCTTAACATTCATAACATTTTTAATGTTAGTATCAAGAATTGTAACTGCTTTTAGACACAAGCAGAGAAAGCACAAAACCACTGAGTCACACACATTACTCTGAATGAAAACCCCAAACACAACAGCCAGCAGAAAACATTGTCTTCAGTACAGACACAGCTTAGAAAGCACTTCTACCTTTCCATTATCACAAACTTGGGAAAGGAGCACAATAAAGTTTGCAATCTGTTCCCTAGAACCTCAGATACTGGACTGTCTTGTCAAACACATGTCTAAGCTTTTGTTGTCAGATTTGGAAAGTGTCCTATCGTCTCTCCTGAAGTTTCAAAACCCACATCAACAATAAAAGCCCCAAATGCACTTGAGGATTGAGGGTTATTACTATTACTGAGGTTCACAGTAATACAAATTCACAGCTCTTGACTGCCACTGACGGAAGGACTTGCACCAAATTTAGCCACAGACCTCACAGGATTGCAAGGGCACTTTGTAAGGAAGTATCTTACCAAATAATTAAACGTTACAAACAAACACTTATATGCAATTATCAAGTTCCATTTGAAGCAAAATATTCCATCTTACTCTCAGGGATGATTTTAAGACATCCCACAGCATCAGAGATCAAAACCAACTCTCTCTGTCAGTCTATTAACTATGAAATAACAGATTAAGTAACCCTGAAGGTTTCAAGTTGTCAGTTGCCTTTCCTTCAGCAACCAAGTATTCTCTTTTCAAATAACCACACATTGCAAGAAGGCTTTTTAAAAACACACAGCCAGATGAAACACTTTTAGAGACACAGTCATCAAAAATAAAAAGTTGAAAATAAAAATATAAATGAAAGCTAAACCAAACAAAATCAGTAATGATTTGGGGAGGTTTCAGCATCTACTCCATTTGACTCATACCAAGTCTGACCCTTCCAAGAAGCCTTGCACACATGCCCTCCTAAGCCAAGTATCTTTCGAAAAAAGGCATCCAGGTCTACCAAAAGTGAAGTTGTTTTTGGAAAAGGAGCAGCTTTGGTATCCAGTGCATTGTGCTAGTTACACTTCAACCTCTATGAAGTGTACTCAAAAAAGGAAAATCTTTCCAGAGTTCTTTACACTGGGTTGTGACCTTTACGGCAACAAACTTTTTAATCTAAAGCTACCAGGTTTTAGATGTTTGTTGCTGAAGGTATAAATATGTTTTAACTTACCTGAACAATAGCAGGGTCCTGTGGCAAAGAACACTGGGGCTTTGGTGGCTCGCAGACAGTTAGGTCTTTAATGTCACTGCCACGGAATATAATGTACTCAAAGACTTCATCACGAGGGGGTATAGGTCTATCAGTTGGTCGATCTTCTGTGCCAAAGGANCCCAAGGACTACATGAGTTTACCAATACTTCATATTCTGCACTTGGAAAACAGGAAAGAAAAATGCTAATAATCCAGTTTCTAGTAATAAAACTTACCTAAAGCACAGTATTTCGCAATAGATTCAGGGTCTGAATCAAGATTTTAAATTTAAGAATTCTGCAGTACGTATTGGCAATTTTCACTAAGCAAGATGCATTCTTCTTCTTGGTCTAAATTTCATATGAACTCTATCAAAATAAGTAAACTCACTGGGGTAAAACCATCTTCCCAAGTAAACCTGCAGAGTGTGCAACGTGTCAAGACCTTACAATTGTTTCTACGTACTTGGCTGAATTCCAACAGTTTTCAGACTGCACAGTAATGCAGCTTATCGTGCTTCTCCTTCTGCACTACAAGATGTTTCCTCACCATAAGGCCACAGGTGAACATAAGCCAAAATAAACAGGAAAAAAAATAAAATAAATCTGAAGAGCTGTCTCAAAGGGGCAGAGTTTTCTAAGCAAAAACCCAAACAATTAATTGAAGACAGAGAAGAAGAAAAATAATCACAACAGTCACATTCTACTAAACATCAACTTGCAGCAGCTTTAACAATTCCTCATGACTGTCTTTCCTTTAGCCTTTTAAGAGGTTTTTGTCTGTTTTGTAAAGTACTACAGGTTATGCTGTGGAAACATCTGTATTTTCCTTTAATTTACCAGAATTAGTTTTCCCTCCATTTTCAGATGCATCAACAATTTGGAGACATCATAGGCACTTATTTGCAGCCATAAAACCATTAGTCAAGAAAAGCAGAAGTTTCCTGTAGAACTGTATAAAGGGATACTGAGTCATTTCTCAGGCTGTAAAACCAGCTTCCATCACTGTTGCTTCTTCTAGTACTGCATAAACAGAGCTCATCAGTCAAGTATTACAGATCTTTCCAAGAAGCATAATTCAGAGGTAGAGATCAACTCCACGATACAATGAAAAATACCATTAAGCAGCTACAATCATTTTGTTCATACTCATCTACTAAGCGGAATTTAATCAACTCTTCTATTTCTGTGCATCTGAAGTCTGCTCTGAATGGTACTATAAAATAGAAGCCCTGTAAAAAGGCACATGTTAAGTGAATTGCAATTCCTTGTTATAAAATACATGTCTCTCTTCTTCCTCTATAGAAAAAAAAAAAGATACCTGAGGCTGAAGAATTAACAGCAATTAAATACAGAGCAGCGTAACAACACTTTCAACTGCCCGTGTGTATTACTGTAGCTTATTCTGTTGCTTTTTATATTCATCACACCTTTCTAGTTCCCTGTGTTGACTGTAGATGCAACTTCACTCTCTGGCCATCCTATACTCGACTTATTAGAACTAGTAAATTAATTTGGCCCTTCATTTGACCTGCTGTCTTGGTAAGTGGAGCCAAAGTTGATTTCATACTGGTTCTGTCCCACATCCAGATGGTGGCTCCAGTAGCCATTTTGTCTCTAAAGGTGCACAAAACCAGACAGTGTGTGATCAGTAAGTTGCTGCTCAAGGCACCGATAAGCTCATCAATGGTTTTGCAATGAAACACATGAAGAGTTGTTACTCAGCATTCGGGGGTTTTTCCTCTACCTCGCCACTGCCCCAAACCAAACTGATTTCAATGCAACTTTGTGCAAAATAGAGAGACAATTTTGTTTAGTAAAGACTAGTTCTGCTGGATAGGGGTAAGAAGACTACTCCTGATTTGGGGGTCCAACCTTCCCCTCTCACCCCAAAGGAACAAAAATAACCATTCCTAAACCAACCTTCTAAAGCGAGGAACCAGAACGGCACGTGCAATGATCTAAGAAAGCAGTTAATTATTTGGGCTACTGATCTTTTTGCAGCGTCTATCCCAACCCCGTCCTTCAGACGGTAGCGTGACATAAAGAGATGGATGTTACTTTTAAGATCTTGCAGAGGGATAGCTATCTTCACAGTTTCTTCCTTCCTAGCCTGCCTTAGGATTTAACATAATCTGAGCTCAGTAAAGTAAAAAGTCTAACATTAAAGGTGGCTAGTACAATAGGATTTCAGAAAGAAATAGCTTTTACCATAGTTTTGCATAACCAGGCGTACTAAGCTGCCAGAGTATCAAACAGACAAGGTATTGTAGCAGCAGCAGTCTTAGAGCTCTTTCCAGCTCTGTCTCTTGGGGTACATCCTTCCTCCAGAACAAGGTGCAGTGGTTCATATAGAGCAAGATACTGAAGAGTGAGAGGAGAGGAAAACAAGCATGTAGAAAGATAACACAGTCTGGTAACACTTACCAGGACTGGGGTAAATCCATTTTATCTTACCTTGTCAATTTAAGGTTTTTTTTGTTGTTTTGTTTTTCAAATGAGCTAAGCCAGCTCTACAACTTGCAAAAACCCAAAGAGGCAACAATGGCATGTTAAAGGCAAACCTATTGTTTGTGAGTATATCTCCACCCACTTAAGCACCCGCTAGGAAGAAACTCACACTGCTGAGCCTAGCAGGATCCACGTGTGACTTTATGCCCGAGCAGTTACACCAATTTCACATTAAAGTGCTGTGAGCAAATTTTCGTACTGATTCTGACTGACTTCAGGACTACTATAATACTGTATTTTAACACATGTGACTATGTTATACTACTACAGCATCCAAGGAAAACGCTGCAGCTTTCCCTATCAGTTAACAGAAATCATTACCTGTTGGTGAACACAGAACACCATGCTAATCGGCAGCCAAGCTATATATTTTACTATCAAGAGAGGACTCTGTTCCCATATAATGGGAAATACTGCAAGTATGTAGTTCAGTCTCTTGACACAAACTTGTCAGCCTTCCTTCACATGTAGCACACCAACACCTAAACCGGTCTTCCCCACTCTTAATTAAGACACCCATGAGAAGCATGAGAACTAAACAAGAACACTACTACCAGAACAAGTCCTCTCCCTGTGAACATGCTCAGAGGCCTGCACCCCATGTTACCAGGAAGGTGTTACCGTGAAGGAGACAGCTCACACCTCCAGAACAACCTGATTCAATCTGTACTCCCTGACTCGCAGGGGTGGCGAGTTAGCCAGGAGACAGATAACGAGGTTAGTAGCCAGGAGTGGGCCTTGGCAAGAGGAATTTTTCTGCTGTGGCACACACGTCCTAAGCCTCAGGACACGGAGGGAACATGTCACTTAACTGACTAAAACAGACCTTAATAACAACTTCTTTTCCTGCTCCCACCTCTGAACAAGAAACGCTTGAGTCTTCACAGGAATTTCACTTTTTTCTGCCTACGTGTCTGAGCCTTTCACCCAAATAACATTCTGTAAAGGTCCAAAAAAAAAAGGGAAGTTCTCTTTCATGTGCCATTAGCCTATGGAAAAGACTATCGCAGAGGGCTGAAAATGCCAGAAGTTTAACAACTACTTAATTACTAATATCTATTAATTATAATGGTTCCAAACGTAACTCAGTGGTCCAACAGCTGTCCATTTATTCAGCTACTGGAACACTCTCCTGCTGAGCATTTTATTCATGAGCACAGTGAACTGGTTTACAGTCTAACACGGTTGTTACAAGCATCCAGATTAATCTCCAGATTTTTGGTTCCAGGTGGCCTAGAAATACTGGTTTATTCTCTTCTGAATCATGACACTCTATTACAAAACATACATTCTTCAGCTAACTCAGCCAAGTTTTATTAAAGCAATTTGAATGGTTTAGATTTACATTTCTGATGAGAAAGAAGAGTAGATTAGATTTGTAACTACAGTTTGATCTTAAATACATACACTTTGGCAGATATGCCATAACATGACTTAACCGCTGTTAAGAAGTCATGCAAAATCGGCTTGGTCAGCACTAAATCAGTCTAATTTAGGGCAAGACTAGCACAAGCTCCTTAAGGATGGGATTCTTGTAAATGCTTTTGCACAAACCAAACACAGCATGCAACTGGAATTTCTAAGCATTTGTTTCTTAATTACAGTGCTCATCTTTTTCTCATATAAACAAATAATAGCTCTCCTTTTAAAACAGATAATGCAATTCCAGCAAGGTAATTTAACCTCAAGGCAAGCAGAAAGAAGTAAAAATCACATCATGAAAGTTAAATGCCCCATAAATGACTTATACAAGCCTGGAACAAAATCTTCTACAAGCTATTGCATCTATTTCTTAAATACTAATTATCCGGGGGTGGGAGGGCACCCTAAAGTGACACCATGGCACACAAACAAGAATTACCAAATCACCAAAAAGGCCAACGTGAGATGAAAAGTATCAACTCCACAGACCAACTATTATACACAGCAAACTACAATAGGTTGTCATCATGCTAGAATGCTAATCCTATCATATCAGACAGGAACTGGGGTTCAGACTGCTCTCGGTCCCACATATTTAATTTATACAAGGAGCAACGTTTCCTCTTACCTAATGGCTGGATAAACTCTTTGCTTTTATATATATATTTAGATTCTTTAGCAATACTTTGCAGAATCAAGAACTGTACTCTTTTTTGTTTTGCAGAATCTATTATAAATAAGTTACTAAAAATTCTGACTTAATGTTCTATTGCACATTCACTGCCATGGCTAATATACTCATGTTGAGAGTGTATGATCGTGCACAAGAAACAGTGAAATCTTTTGGATGCCCGGTTTCAAAGACCCTCTTTTTTATTTCCCTGTCTCTTGACTCTCTTCTCAGCAAATGTTATCTTACTAACTTTCTTACACAATCTCCGGCCAATACCTTTTCACACCGGCGTTTGTACTCAATTTCGATTTATACAGTGCTGTGCAGCTACCTCTGAAATACAGAGCTCCCGGTCAGCCTCTTTGTTGATAATCTGGCACCCACCCCACCTCCTTTCGACAAGAGCCGTCTCCTACCCCAGGAAGCAGAAGAGCTCAGCCGTGTGCGGCCCTGCACCCTGTCGATCTGGAATTCTTACAATGCAAAGAAATCCACTTTCCAGCCTCCCCCTCCTACTCCCTTTTACGCATTCACTCTGGATCGTTTCCACGGCTTAGAGCTTCACGCTTTATAGGGGACTCCTTTTCGCAGCCCCTCACTAAGTAACGTTCCTGGCCGCTCCGGGCTGTCCGTGCCGCTTCCCGCGGCCGGAGGAGCAGAACCCTCCTCGGGGCCGCCGCTCTCCGGGCCCCTTGCTCACTTCCATCCCCGCCATGAAGCCTGGCGNGAGGGGGCATGGCGGGAGGACGCGCCTCCGGCCGAAAATACGCGGGCTCCGGCCACAGCTCGGCCTAGCTCCCTCGCAGCTGCGGCTGGGCCACTGTAGGCCTCCCCCTCGCACCCCGGGCCTCCTCATCGCCACAACGCTACCGACGGCTGGGTTCCAGGTTCTTGCTCGATCCCCAGCGGGCCCTACTCCGCCGCCGCCCGCACGGCCGTCCCGCTCCCCTCCGCCCCCGCCCCGAGGCGTTGCTGGGCCAGCGGGGCCTAGTCCTCTACTCCGTCAGCTCCTTACCCTTGGCCAGCGCCACAGTGGAGTTTTCCGTGTCGATGGTGTACAAGATCCCTTCATAGCGGATCTCGGCCTTAGAAATAAGGCTGATCTTGCTCCCGATATAGGGCGTCCCCCCGCTCATGGTGCTGGCTCGTCGGTCAGGGACACCCCCCTTCTCCTTCTCCTCCCCTGCCGAGCGATCCAGAAGCCGGGCACAAACGACTAAGTAAGCCTAAGATCAGAGTCGTAGTAGGCGCTCTACTCCTCCCGCTTCGAACCCGACCTTCCGCCGATCCCCCAACGACGGCTCTCCCCGCGCAGACTCCCTCAACACACCCCGCACCGAAAGCGCCCTAAAGCTCCCAACATGGCCGCCGCCTTCATCTTCCCTCACAGCTGCCCCCCCCGCCCCCTGCGCTCCGGCCGCGAAATGGATGCTGGGAAATGAGGAGATCTCGCGAGCCTAGCGGCCGGGGGCGTGGCGGGAGCCGCTGATGAGGGGGTGTGGGCGGTGGCAGCCATTTGCGCCGCCTGGGAAATCACAGAGCTCGGCAGTTCTCAGCGTTCTGGTCTGCTTCACATACGGAACGCGGCTTCTCTGGCAGCGGAGCGGCTCATCGGGCTCGACTGTGCCTCATCGCGCTATCCCTGCCTGGGCGAGGGGTGGTGTATGGGGCGAGGCGAGGCTAGGCCAGGCCGGCTGAACCGGGCCGAGGCCGGCGGTTCCCCTCAGCGCCCCGGCAGTCGGAGCTCGCAGCTCGGAGACATTCCAGCCCGTGAACACCAAGGGATGCGAAAGTAGGTTGGGTGATGGGGGTCTGGGGATAATTTTTGAGAGAAGCTCAAACCGCCTGTCATTGAACGCCAAGTTCTTGTGATCCCTCAGAAGCAATTTAGAATCCGGTCGCGCGGAAAGCTGCGAAAGTCTAGGTGATGGTAAGGATTTAGTTTGTTTTTCAAGGGGGATTCCAATTTCCACAATAGTCGTGATCTTGAGAGTGTACTGTACTTGTACACCTCGTGCAGGGGTCGCTAATGAGGCTTCCTGTTGGATGCTCTGCCTGTTCAACCGCGATCCTGCCTCAGCCCTCCCCGCCTCTTAGTACTTGCAGCCTAGAAAATTACATGAAACAAAAGCTAACTGCTGGACTTGCTTTTGTTGTAGCAACTGATCACGAATAGGTTGCAAAGATTGATCAAGTATTTTGTTTGGAATAGGGCTTAGACAAACAATAGCGAGCCTGCTTTCTCTAGAAGGGCCCGCATGTCTCGAGTAGGAGCTACGCAAGACTCGGGGGAAGCGTGTATTTAAAAGTGTATTTAAAAGAAACCCACGTCGGGCACTAGAAAACGGTGCTTCTTTCTACGTGCTTTCAGTTCCTAGATGACAAAAAGGTACTTGTCTATGCAAACTGTTACTGCTCCCTGGCACAGGCAGTGGCAGTCCTGTTAGGTAGTGAGTTGTTAATGAAGAACTCGGGCTGGGAACAAGGCACAGGGTTTAAGTGTTGATAACTGATCAGCGACTTAAGTTTTGGGGAGGATTTTCTTTTCCAGGCAGTTTTAAAACCGTGGTCGTAAGTTAACTTTCCTAATAGACATTCTCTGTTTTAAATGAAAAATAATCCAGGCAAGATTGTATTTTAGGAAACAGACGAGATGATCACAGTGGTCTCTTCAACTTTTTTATTCTACGCATATTTAACTCCTGAAAATGAGAGAGCAACAAATATGTTTAGAAGTATGTTTTCTATGATGAAAAGCGTGTAAATATTTAAGAAATGTTTTTATAATAAAAGAATGAATAGAAAAGCTCACAGATGATCTGTACTTTCCTGCTAGTCTCATTCCCTATGTAAAAGCACAAGCCCAGGTTGTTTCATCAACAAGTTTGTGTGTGTGTCATCACTGCCTGACTTGAGAGGAGCCCGATGGGAGTCACTACACACTGTGTTTTACTAAATAAATTATTATACTTCTTTATTCTGAGTATTTATATACATAGAAGGGTTCAATTAAGAAGAGGTGAGTGGGAAGAAATATGAATTCATGTTTTACAGATTAACCACCCACAAATGTACTTTAAAACTGTAATTAAAAGTAGGCAATTTTTTTAAGTTTTGAAACCTGTCTTATAAATCATGACTTGCCATTTTTTCCTCCTGCTGGGAAGATTACTTTTTATCTTTTTATCATGCCTTTTGGCTGCTAATAGTTGTATTTGCCACTTTATTTAAGAAATATGCACTGGTTTAACGTCAGAAGATGTTAAACTTATCCTAATTGAAAATAGGTTGCACCAGTTTAATGTACATTACAAGCAGTTTGGTTTGATTCACCATAAACCTGCTACCAAAGGTAGGAACAATCATGTGGAACTACCCTGAATAAAAACATAACCTACATGGAGAGGAAATGGGTGGTAACAACCCAGTTATTAGTTTAGTTTTGTGACTCCAGCAAGTCATACAATGCTGGTATTACCAGATTGAGCCTTGGAGCAGAGCAGCTGTGTGCATCGGGCAACCAAAGGGGGGTTATCTGCTGACACACCTTTTT
Organism: Jacana jacana; assembly: GCA_013400555.1. Taxonomy (NCBI): domain Eukaryota; kingdom Metazoa; phylum Chordata; class Aves; order Charadriiformes; family Jacanidae; genus Jacana; species Jacana jacana. Next base: position 734,433 of record VZTM01014263.1, read on the forward strand.
TTGATTTTTGTGGAAAATCCCGCAAATCACAAAGTGAAGAATGAGTCACCAGCCGCAGAGCAGCAGCTCAAACACATCCAGGTTTGCAGACATCCCGGCTCTCACGGGCCAGCAGAGACGGAGCCTTGGAACCAAAGCCAAGCTGCTGCCTGCTGGCACAAATTCACAGCTCCACGGCGCAAGAGGAGATGCAACGAACTGTGGGCAACGGTTACTCACAGGGGCAAAATTATTTCCTTTGAAGGTTCCACCAGAAAGAAACTGCCCTGTCATTAGTCAAAGAAGTGATGGGTTAGGACCACCATCTTCCTCTTAAATGGTACTTCTGAACATCCGAAGTGTGCATTGATGGGGAAAGAGCACACAGGAGTGCAACGTCAAAAGTGTCGGTAACAAAATAAACTACCTCAAATTTGCTGTGGGGATGCCGAAGGACCACGGTGTGCCAGAGTGGCTGCTGTGATGATGCCAAGAATCTTATTTTTGTTTTACAAGTCTTCTGTTAACAGCATCCACCTTACTTAGGAAGGTGGCCAGGAAGGTGGTACTGCAGCCATTTCTTACCTAGGGAAAGCGGCTGCTCTGGACATTAACTTATGCAAAGGCTCTGCAGCAGCCGCAGTGGTGCCAACGCGGGCGTGGGTGCCCTGCCTGCATCTCAAGATTCAAACAGCTCCACCAGCGGGGGAAGTTCCCACCTGTGAAGGAGTGGGTGTGCGAGGCATCTGAACCAGCTCTCTGCCGGCATGAAGGGCACTGTGCTGGCTGCTACTGTCCTCACAGGGTGCAAAGGGACAGCAAAGAGCAGGGTTAGGGCCAGTCTGCTACCAAAAGACAACAGGGCTGCATAACACTTCACCTCAGAATTGTCATGGTTGGAGGAGTCCTTGAAGAATATCACACCCAACCGTTAACCTAGCACCGCCAAGTTACTACTAAACCCTTTTATATACCTTACATATATATCTTTAATATACCTACGTTAAATACCTCCCAACGGGCAAGCTCACAACCCGCTATGCTGGCTCTGCAGGCCTCCTCCCCACAGACCCGGTTAACAGCAGGCTTACACACACACCCTGCCCCGTTAATACACCTGCCTGCATATGCTGCTGCCCCTCGCCTTCCCGAGGCGGCCGGGGAGCCGTCTCACCGCCGCCCCCGGGCCCCGTCCCTCACGTCCCGGGCCGGTCTGACGCCGTCGGATACCCTAT
>VZTM01014263.1:736430-859694 GCA_013400555.1 Jacana jacana
ATCGTGCGGCCGCCGCAGCAGACCACCATCCAGCTGCCCCCCGGCTTCACCATCCCGCCCGGTAAGTGGGGGGGCTGCCGCCGCCACGCTATCCCTAGTTCCCCCTTCTCTTTTGGTTGGGGCTTTTTTGGTTGTTTGGTTTTATTTATTATTTTTTTTTCCGAAGGGATTTTTCTTCTCCAAAGTTGTCGCCTTCCCTCAGCTCGACGTGCCCCGGGAAAGCCCACCTGCCCGAGGGCGGCGGCTGGCAATCAGGCCGCCCTTAATGAGGATGTAATTGGCTCGGGGCGGTGGCGGGTGCCGAGTAATTAAAAGAGAGTTTGTTGGTTGGCGGGTTACTGGCTCGGTCTTGGGGCCAGAGCGGCGGCGAGTTGGGGGGTGATGTTGAGGTGAGCGGTCCCGCCCGGGGTGAGGAGTATGAGGTGTTAAGAGTGATTTTATATGTGTTTTGAAGGATTTTTCTTTGCTGCTTCGAGTCTCGATAGTCTTGGAAAGTTTTCCTCCTTCGGGGCGTGTCTTCTGCCGTGACTCAGGTGGCAGGACGCGGGCTGATCTGTCTGATTGAATCTGAAGTGTTTGGTTTTGGTCAGTGTGGCGGTGTCATTCTCCACAGCCTCTGGGCAGTCTGTGCATCACCGGGTTTGGTTTCCAACCCTGAGGTAACCGCCGTGTCCTCTTGATTCTCCTTTTCGTTTCTTAACTTTTAGTGCTGAAAACGTGAGTTTAGCGAGGCTGGTGGCTGCCCCAGGCAGCGTCCCCTCGGCCCAGCGAGTCCTGCTCACACTTTGGGGGGTTTGGCCTGAAGTTTCTGTAGGTTTCTGTGAAGGGTTCTGTGGTCCCCTCTGTGGATTCTCACGTTGTAAAAAGTTGGTAACTTTGTGCCTTCTTGATTTAGGACATGATTCAACATTTGAAGGAGGTTTGGCTGGGCGTTGTTTTTTTCTTCCTTGCTGTTAATATTGATAATATGATAATACATGAAGATGCTGATGTGGTCTGAAACAACTTACTTTTTCCACCACGCTTCTTGAAATAGTTGATAATTATTAGCGAAGACAAGTGGAGCAAGAAAGTAGTGGTGTAGCAGCTTGCTTTGAGGTGCACTTTTTAGTAGTTGTGTTTTGGCTGTAGTTTATGAAAAGTCTCCTCTGCCCAGAGAAACGTTGGTGGCTTCCTGAAGACCTGACTAACTACGACCAGTTTGTCTTTAGGGGCAGAAACGTGCCTTCTCTTGGTGCATTTAGCAGTGATGTTTACCTGGGAGCACCTGAGACTCTGTGAGGGCTCCTGTTGGTGCTGTGGGTCAACCATGGGTTCACCCCAGGACTGGGATTTGGTTTTCTGTGTCAGGCACTGAAGGAAAGACTTTCTCAGCGTAAGGTACTTTAGAAATTTGTGACTTGCTTGATACAATAACATCCTAATTTCTTTATCCTCACAGCATGTTGCAAATGTGTCCATTTACTGAGGTGATTTTTTTTTTCTGGGAAGCTAACAATTGGAGGCAGATGTGACCTCTTACCTTCTTCATTTTTCCCTTGAAAAGTTAAAAAAAAAAAAGATATATGAAACAATTTGCACATAGAGATAAGTTACAGAACAGTGTCTCCTAACTTTGTCAACAGAATAGATGTTGACTTTCTAGATCTTTATTTTTCGGTTCCCCAGTAGTTCTAGGCAAGATGTTTTTCTGTGTGGAGACACGTTGTATCCTATCTAGATTGTGTTATTAAAATGCATTCTGGAACTAGCTTGGAAATTCTTGTAAAATAACTGGGCTGGGGAACTGCCTCTGCCGAGAGAACTGGAGGAAGCGTGTCGTAGGCTTTGCAGTGATACTGTGTGAGGGTGAAGCTCCAGGTGAGCCAGGGACCATCTGAGCTGCTGCCTCCCTTTTTCTGCCCTGCTGACTGGGGAAAGCTTTACCCAAGTTTTTCCTCTCCTGCTGGTTGCCCCAAACTAAGTTAACACTTAGGGCAAAATTTGGTGGTGCTGGTTGTGTTCTGTAGAAGGTCTCTATTTTTCTTAGTAGGGTATAATCTGGAAGTATTACCATTTACTTCCAGAAAGTCATAGGAAACACTTGCCAAGTATCCTCTTAATTTGAAAACAGTTCCTTTGGTGTTTTCTCTGCACCTGCATCAGTTTGTGCTGAGTAGTGTTGGGTCTCTGGCTGTGATGGTATCTTTTTTTCTTGATGTCTAAGCCACAGGTAGTGCCTCTCAATCCATGTGTTTGTGCTCAACAATTAACTTCATCTCACCTCTTGTATACTCAGCCAGGTGTCTGGCCTAAAGCTTGCACCTACGTGTCCCCTAAAGCTGTTGGTTTTGTAAAGCTCTCCTGTTATTGTCCCTGGTATGTTCATACTGAATTCTGTTCTCAGCTACTGCATTGTCGTTATAATTTACTTTTAATTAATATTTCTTTCTAATTTTATTCTGCTGACCCTGGCAGGACTGCTGAGAGTCGCTGTATGCCTATCCACTCAAGTGACTGTTTTTATTTCCATCACTGTTCTCCATAAACTGCAGTTATTCGAATTCCAAACTGGATTTGGCCTTAGTTTTTTGTCTGCTAGAAGGGGGGCGGGGGGGGCTCCTTTTTGTCTTTGAAATAAAATCTCACGTTACACCAGAATAATAAAGATAAAGAAAAACTATACCCTGCTACATATGACTTCATTCTGTAGCTAGCTCTTTATCTATTACTCCTGGTGGTGTTCTTTGTAGTCACTGTTCTTTGCTCTGGCCAGGTATGGTCCTGGTGCGCACGGATGCTGGCCAGCTTGTGATGGTGCCGCAGCAGGCTCTAGCGCAGGCTCAGATGCAGGCTCAAGTCCAGACGCAGGGACAAGGTCCTACCAGCATTTCACCCAGACTTTCGGTGCCCACAACCGGCCCCGTCTTTCGCCTGTCGACAACTCAGGTACGTCTGCCTTGATTTCACTTCACTTTTCTGCAGTATCTTTTCCTCTGCCTTACACGTTATTGGCTCACAGGTTTTTATGAGTGTACTCTTCTCCTCCTTTTTTTGTTGTGGAAACAGGGAATACTCATTAAAAGACAGTTTATGTCCTGAGGCCTAGGATTTTATTTATTTATTTTGTATTTCAGGAAAAAAAAAATCTACTGTACAGAGTCTCTCAAGACCTTGTCCAGACTGCGAGGTCTGGAGGGCGCAGTTTTAGTCAAGCATAGTTTGGACTCTGCTGCTGGTTTAGTAGGTACCCCTTGTTCTCTGAATCAGAAGTGCTGCGATATCCTGGCGTGCTGAATGGATGCACAGGACAGCTAGGTTTCATGAGAAGTAAGAAAAAGTCAAGTACAATCCAGTACAAGGATTTGCAGTAATTAACTTTTCTAATATACTTTATTCAAAAGAAAGATTTGATTCCTTTGGTTCACCTCCGGGTGTGATTTGTCTGCGCTTAAAGTTCTGTCTGTTATGACTACTTTGCCTCTTTTCTATGGATTGACAGGGGAGGTGCTTTCCTACCCCAGGCTCCTCAGTGGAGTGTGCTTATTTCAACTCGGAGCTAATTTATTTTCAAGGGTGAAGGTATATTGGTTTTTAAATTACTTGGCAGGCTGCATTGGTTTAAAACTTTGTATGGAAGCTGTTTAGTTTGGGGGCTGTTTGGGGCTAAGGCTGCATTTAGTGCAGTGTAGAGGTGAAGATCTTTGGGTGTCAGTACAGGGAAGCTGTGCTGTCACAGTAAGCAGAGTTTAAGGCAGTTTTGCCTCAGGTCTTTCTTTGCAGAAGTAATAAGCAATTATGAGTGGAAAGAGAAGACGATAATGTCTTTACAATTTTTTAATTTGATGGTTGTATGGGTTTCTTGAAATAACAAACATGTATTTCTCTGTGCTTAACACTTGATTAGTGTCCCATTATGTGCTTTGTGCGTTATGCTGTATTTATAGCCTGAAAGATTAGTAAGTTTAATTCACAACTGAAAAGAGTGATAAACTTTTCCAAAGAGAAGGAAGCCAGAATAAAACCAGAGACTAGAAAATAAGTTACTAATGTGAGGTGATCTAAAAGCCAAAGTGGGCAACTGGAATGTATGTTCTGGAAATGAGTGTCACTAGTAGGATTGTAGCTCAGTGGAACTGATCTCAGAAAAGACATAAAAGTCTGGAAGCACTTGAGAAACTTCACGTTCTCAGGTAAGAGGTAAGTGTTGGATGGAATTGGTAAAAGAAATATTTGCAGAAAAAGCAGTGGTTTAATGCTTAAATTTGTGGTATCTAGAAGGATAAGATGATTTGTAGAAGCCTTCAGAGACAAACGTGTTTCAGGAAGAATAAAGACAAAGCTAAGCCTGTGTTAATGTCAAGATTTTATTTTTTTTTACTAGTTTGATGACAACAAAAATCCAGACAAGTTCTTTCCAGTTTGTGTGTGTGTCTGTGGTTGTCTGGAGCTTTCTTTGGAGATAAGTTTGTAAATCAGCTTTGTAGTAGTGACTCCAAGGGACCTATAGCACACATTCCAGCAGTGAATCCAGAGAGGAGTGCGTAAATGTAAACCAGGGCTTGTGGGGTGGGACTGTGCCAGGAATAGGATCTCAGTCTGTTAAAATAGTTTGTGTGCAGAGTACTGCCCAGATAAATACCCTGCTGCACTAACAGAACTCCTTTGCACGTGTTAGTGCTAATAAGCTCGTAGAGAACCGAGGGAATGACAAGGCCTTATGAATGATAAATCTCTTATAGGGTCCAAAAGTTGGATTATTTTAGTGTGATGGGATTAGAATCATGGGATCAGAGCTTGTCAGGATTCATCTCCCTTGACAGATCTTTGCAGTAGCTCCCTGAACTGTTGCAGCATCATTTCTTTATTTGTTGTAGTTAACAAGGATAAGAAATAATTGCTATTGTCCTTGGGAAGGGTACGTTGAACTTCTGTGACTCTGCAGGCTCTTCTCTCCTTTTTACAGTGTTAATGCTTTACGTATGTTTGACATAGGACTATTTTCCTTACATTTTAAATTTCTATGTTTTTATGTCTATAAAGTATAATATTCAAGAGTCCCAGTCTCCTCTGTGACTGAAACACAGAAAATTTGTATGTGTTTTTGTTTGGATATAAACACTAATTGCTCGAGTCTTGCGATATATTTTGCAAGCCTGATGAACGTTACAGCCTTAGCCTGTGGAACATCAAACACCTGCCTCTCCAGTGTGGTAGTGCAGTGACTCTTACGTTATGGTGCAGAGCTCATCAAATGGGCTGTCGTGTTTTTATTCAATTATTTTAAGATAGCTTTACTTGGATCAAAATGCAGGGTGCTTTAGGGATGTAGGATTCAGCAGATGTACTTCAGGCACCGAGTTTGTGTTTTATTTCACTTCAGCCTCTGAGGAAAGTCTCTGCAGGTGGAAGTTTGCATTCTGCCATTAGTGATCTAGGAAAGGGTGTCCCACTACGAGGACTGTGTGAGCTGTCTCAGGAAAGCCATCGCTTTTGTGCATCCCACGTGTTGTGGTTGCTTTTCTTCTGGTTGTCCTAATGTTTAGCCAGTGTCACAAGTTGCTCAGCTAAGTGACTGTTTTCAGTGCTGTAGTTACTTTGTGAATACACTTTAAATAATGATTGTGTTAAGAAAGTGTGTTACAAGCTATGTAGTTTGATGTAATACACAGGTTATTAAATAACATGCCAAAGAAATCGCAAGAGCTGGCAGTTACTTCTGGCAGTTCATTAAGTGTTGAGAGTGATAATGGGAAAATATAAAATGCATTCTGAGTTACCTTTTAAAAATTACAAAAAAGTCCATCTGAAAAATTACCACAGTGTTCATCTAAATTTGAAAGCCCTTTGAATCTCTCCCCTCCACAAGGAAATAATTCCTCCTTCACCCTTAAAAAAGGAGCATGGGAGAATAAGGAATTGTTTTAAATGTTCTTAAGTGAGATTGACTTGGTTGGTGTCTAGAGAGCTGCCCAGATTCTAACCTACTTCTGCAGCCTGGCAGTGTAACGGGGTTTCCTTCCCTTGTCCCAGAGCCATGGCTTGATAGATCTTCTCCCAGTTATCTGGGAGGGAAACACATTGGGTTGCCCATGAAAAGTCCTCTGCCTTCAGTAGCTGGTTTTAGACCCAGGAGCGTGTGTGAGAAAGGAGGCACGTTCTCTAGGAGCAATGGGAGCTGCTGGAATATAGCAGGCATTGTCTGTTCTCCTTTGGGATTTAGTATCCAGGCTTAGGATAATGCTTTCCTCGAAGGCAGTGGCTTTATCCTTACATGTTGCATCGCTGAAGGTTCAGAAGTCAAATATCTATATCCAGTAGGATCTCCCCCTGTAGGGAGCTGATAGAGACATCCTTCTCTCCAAGTTTAGAAAAAAAAAAATGTATTTTGATTGCAGTGCTGAACACAAAAGTTGAGAAAGATTAAGCTACATAACTTTCCTTTCATCCTAGGGTAATCTCCTCTGTACTCTGCAGTGTAGTACCCTCTTTGCATGATAAATGCATAAAGATAAGAGCTTCAGCGAGGCAATGGAGGCATGCAGTTGCACAGCAAACATCAAGCTGCTGTTCCTTACATTGGGAGTGCTTGGCTGTTCTTTTTAAACTGGTAAATCTCCTTATCTCCTCCTCTCTTTGTTTCTGAGGGAGGAAGGGCCACCTGTCAGTCTGGTTTTGGCAAATTTGGCCCAAGCCATGGCAGAGGGTTACTTACACTCCTCTCAGCTGTTGCTGTGTGAAATACGAATAAAACCATCTCGTGTTCGATTCCTGGTGGAATTCTGGAAAACTGGCTAATCAGGATAAGCAAGGACCTTGTAGGAAGCATCTTGAGTGTGATGAGTTAAATGCTGAAGTCCAAGGCTCTGGAGAATGGACAGCACGTCTCAGCTGAAGCATGTTTGGTCAGAAGAATCAGAGTATGAAGGTGATGGCGTGGTGCAGGGAAAGCAGTAACTGAGAGAAGTACCTGCAATAGAAAGGTGTCCTTGAGATTTCAGTAATCTTTTATACTTACAGTCTGCCCGGGTTTGTTAAGTCAAACATTCAAGAAAAGCACGGAAAGGTACAATTGTACCATAAAATAGTTCTAGTTTAGGTCCAATTATAAGACTGTAGAGGTCTGTAATGGGGGGATGTTAATTACAGCTAACCACACTCTGCAGGGGAAGAATGTTCCAAAGTATCCTGGTGCAGAAAACCAAATGGTGTTTCAGACTGTGAGTGCAAGTTTGTCTCCTTGGTGGAGCTCCCAGACACCCGCTATATTTCAGTTGGTATCCTGTGTTGTACATGAAAGTACAGAAGATGATGATAATCTTTTGATGCTTTAAGAAATGCAATTTTGTTGTACTGTGAATGCATTTTCAGTGAGAACATGCTTATTTGAAACAATATATTTAATGAAATAAGATATTTTTTGTTTGGTTGTTTAAAGCAGATGTTGGTTTGAGTTACCTGCACGGAATTCTAGTTGAACTGGTTTCACTTTTTCAGTTTCCTAAATGCCTTTAGGTTTTGATTGTTATTGATTTTAGCTGAATATTAAAAAGCGATTGATGTTGCCAACATTTTATCCGCTGTAAGATCTTAGTTAAGGTACAGGGTTCTTAGGAAATGAGCTATAATTTGGTGGAGCTTTGGCTGATAGAAAAATTTGGTTCTAGATTCTGGTATTACGAGCAGGGGAAACGAGCATGGGTTTGCTTGCACCACTACACGGGATGGTTTTTGTTGCATAAAAGAGATAATTATCACAGAGGTAATAAGTAAATTCAGAAGTCTTTTAAAACTGATTATTTAGATTGCATTACATTTTTGCTTCTGTATCTTGTTTTGAAGCTTATACTGGTGAAATTATGAAAAATAGGTAGGTGCTGCCATCTAGTTTTTCTTTGATGAGTTTCTCTTGTTTATCTACACTTTTCATTTGTAGAGTTTAGGGCTTTAAACCCAGGTTTTGTTTGCTGCCTTCTTTACTGGGTTTACATTCGTAAACAAAAAGCAAAAAAAAAAGTTACTACTTTATTTTTAATTAAAACTCTTTTATGTTAGTTACAAGATTGAGGTGCTGCTGTACTCAGAGTATGCAGTGAGCAGCCTACAGGGGAGACGCATGGTCGCCTGGCCCGTGGTGCTTCATTACCTGTCACCAGACCTCACAGCTGAAGAGGCTGGTGTGTTGGGGTTGCCGTGGGCCTGCTGCTGAAAAGGGGTCTGGTCTGAGAGTTTAGGAGCGGGTGTGCTTCAAGGTTGGTTCAGAAATGTCTTTTCTGGTATGAAGTTGCTTCGTAAATGTTTAGCAACCAGAAAAGCCGGTGTGAAATTAGATGTAAAGTTTGATGGCTTAGTCTGAGTATTTGGGCAGATAAGGGGGCTACTTAACAATGCTTCTGCTCCAGATACAACTAGCAGTCACCTGTGGGGTGTTTTCATTGCATGCACAGTCCAGGCAGCATGTACAGATGTATAGATGGATGGCAATTCTTTTCTAGCTGCATTTTTTCCTGCTTTAGGCATTTTTCCTATTTCTGCTCTTCAGAATTCCAAGTTCATGATATAAACATACTTGTTTTCTGTGTTTAGAGTTCACTTTCCTGTAAGTTTCACATTACCATTTTTTTTAAAATGGCACACAAAATAAGAAAGTCTTTTGAGGTGGCGAGAGGCCAGGAATGCCCCGCTCTGGAAGTGGCTGTGGTTTTGCTGTGGGTTGGGTTTGGTGCTTCAGGAGCAGCTCTGCCTGTGCTGTCCCAGGAGGTGCTGAGAGCAGTGCTCGGCTGGGCTGGCCCTTGGGAAGGGTGGGAGATGCTCTGATAACGCCTGTTCCAGCAGCGGTTGGGGTGTTTATGCCATCTCTTAGCTTTGGTAATCTTCTTCGTGTTAGTTGATCTCTTTCATTTATTAATTTATTACCATGTTGGTAATATTTCTTGTTTATTAATCCCTTATTTTCCTGTTTATTACTTTTTGCCACACCTTTTCTGCTGCCCTGGCAAAATGCTTATTTTCCTTTTTGCCGGCATTTCAAGCGAATTGGTAAATCTCTGCTGTCGCCCGAGGCGCGCTGCCACTCTTCTCAAACCAGCTACTCCATACTAGTTCTTTCTACAGAAAATTTTGGGGGTTCCTGTGCCATCTTTTGGAGCAGACGTTTGTGTTTGTGGGGCAGGTGGGTTGAAAGGCCAGAGAAAGTGAAAAATGCGTGGTCTCGGCTCTGCTTTAGCCACAAACCCATTTTCCTTCCTTTTCTTCACGGTGAGTGATTCTCTGCTGTGTAAGCAGACCGTAGGTTCTCACTAATAAATTGTGTTTCCACTTTCATAGCATTTTTGTAAACAGTAATGTACAACATTCATTTAGGAACTTCTTGGAGAACACTCCAACGTTAGGAAGGCTGTAAAATTCAGCGTGCAAAGGTCAGGAACACCACGGAGAAGGATCCTGAGCAACCTGAGAGTGGCTCCCGTGGGCCTGGGCAGAATGCTGCATGGCCACAGACTACTGCTCCGTTTAATTGCTGCAGTGTGTGGGCTGGACACTCTTAATTAATGAAGACTTACATAATACTTCTTTCTCTGCTGTTCAGGGGATCGCTCCAGGCGTAGATGCTGCATGTTAGCTAAGCCCCCCTCTGAAGTGGGAATTAAGAGCCAAGTAGGTTTTTTTTGTTAAGCTTATCCCTGTAACAACTTTCTCAACAATGCAGTTAAGGGGATTATTAGCCTCTTTTTATAAATGGAAGAGAGAGCCCTATTGTCTCTATTTTAAATATTAAATTAAAAATACTGGTTGATTTTTTGTTTGTTTGGTGTTCAGTTTGACTTCGTTTCCTTCAGTTGCAGCTGTGGCCACTCCTCCTTGCAAACCCTGCCTTTCCAGTTGTCCACCTGTAAATACATGGTGTAAGGTTATTGATTAGAGTAGATTATGTATATTTGCAGGCAGCACAAGCACCCAGCACTTGATGTTTGAGTTGAATCTAATTGTAGGGCCAATATTTAGATGCTTTTTATCTACCATCTGGATGCTTTGCCTTGCTGTTCATTTGTCCAGCAGCTGTGGGAAAGCCAGGATGTACTTCTGTATATTTACAAAATGTAAAAGTATGGGATGCATCTAATCAAAGATAATACAGTTACATTTGAAAATATTTTCCTTTCTAAGCCTCTCTTCGTAGTCATGGACTTTATTAGCATCATACTGAACCTTTGCAGTTTTTCTTTAAAGAGCACCATAAATTCTTTCAGTTACAGTAGGAGCCTGACACATTGGGTTATGGGTGGTTGTTGTTTTAAATTCAGTTTGATCATTTTTTCTTTCCTTTTTGGTGGATTTCTCCTGAGATCTGTTTACAGCTTTCCTTTCATGGAAAACCCTGTTGTCTGCTTCTAAGTCTTTTTTTACCAGTTCTTCCAGGAGCCTTTGTGTTGGGAGGCTTTGTAGTGTCTTCTGGCAACCTGTTGCTGTCATGGGAAGAGCATTTCCACAGCACCAGCATTTCTCTGGGCTCATTCCTTCTTAGGTGTCTCATCCACTCCTTCCATACTTAAACTTTCTAACATTAGTGAGGTTTGGAAGCAGGTTACTTAAAGTTCTGCATTACTTTGCAGTTCTTGGGTAATTAAGGCTTTTTGCTTCATATTGCACATGTTAATAGATTTTCCTGACAGTTTGTACCAAAGGCTTTTGTCACTATTGATTTGTAAGACTCAGGGTGGGTTCAGTCTGGGTGTTGCTGGGACAGAGGGGGCAGAGGATAGGCCAGGCTCTGGTTTGGGGTTGGGAACACTGATTGTGAGCAAATGAACAAGATACACGGTATTCATGGTTTTAAATGAGAGCATTCACTGGGTGAATATAGTTTCATTCTACCAATGTTTTAAGGAAATCATGGAGAAAAGAGGTACAGTGTTTAAAACCAGAAAAAACTTGCATCCTTCTTCCGAAAACCTGGATAATTCTGCCCATTCATGGCGATGCTGTTTGCTGCCTCTGGGCTGTTTCTGCATGGAAGACATCCCTAGTCAAGAGCTTCCAAATCTTGAAAGCTGTCCAGGCAAACAAACAAAAGGTTTTGTTCAGGTGTCAGGTAGATTTTTATGGGGTTTTTTCCTTCCCCTCCCCAAGCAGAGCAGGTCAATGTCTGGTAGGGGATGTTGCTGGAGGGATTGGTAAGGAATGCTTGGGGCTTTGGATGCCTCTGCCCCTCTTGGAGATCTCTTAGGTGCATGGCATGTTCTCAGAAAGATTTGATGGAGGTTTAATAGGTAGTGTAAGGATCTAAAAGAAGCTGTTGTTCATCGAAACATTAATTATAGAGACATATAACTTAACATGTAAATCAAGGAAAATGAATTTTGTGAGGAACAATATCATAGAATCACAGAATCATTCAGTATTCAAGAGACCCTTGGGATCATCAAGTCCAACCATCAGCCCTACTCTACAAGTTCTCCCCTACACCAGATCCTTCAACACCACATCCAATCTACTCTGAAACACACTCAGTGATTTATTGCTCCCACTGTTTAGAAAATTCAACTTTTCTAAGTAAGTCTTTGAATGCAGGTTTTGAGAGACCAGTGAGGCCTTCACTTTTAATAATGATGGGTTCTCTTTTTGTCATAACTGCCCTACTGTGTGATGCATTTCTTCCATAAAATAGTATTTACATCCTTGTTGAACTAAATAACAACTTTCCTGGATACGTGTCCTGTTACATGATGGTAAGAGATTTCAGTAGCTCTCTCCCAATTAAAGTAGATTACAAAAACAATTAATATGTTTGCCACAGGAGGCAAATTTAGGGAGTTAGAGTGAAAGGCCATAAGCCAGCCCTTTTCCTTTGTCTGCACTTAAATTCCAGTTGCTGTCTGGTTCCAGAGCGTGCCCTCCACGGCAAAGGGTCTCCAAATGCTCAGACTCTGTTTCTATGTGAGCTAGTTGCTTTATAATCTGAAATGCTTTTGAAAATATTTTGCTGCTCTCTGAATTTTCTCTTCATATTCATTTTCTTCAAGAATAAGCACTAGAGAAGGCCAGTAAACACCAAAAGGGCCAATATGTGTTGCTGGCAATTATAAACTCAACTATTGATGAATACTGACTTGTAAACATTACGGCTGAACTAATACATTGATGTGACTTCAATTTTTTGTGGGTCACATTCTATTTTTTCTAATCTTTTCCCCACATATCTGTATGAGAAACACTGCAAACACGTGGTTGAACATAAAGGGAGCTCATTTTTGCATTAGTTGTGAATACGTGTATTTAAGAACATCTTACTGGCTTTGGTGTTTTCCAGCATTAATACCCATTACCTGTGTAATCACTCTTGATAGCCAAGATTTTTTTAATAAGTTACTGAGGAGGGGAAAAAAAACCCTCAAAATGCTTATTTTTTCCTTTAACAGCAACCAACTTCCGTAGCCACATCTCCGGTGCGGCTGGGACTGCCCGTGCAAGCCAAAGTCGTGCAGTCGACCGCCACGCCAGTGAGTGCCACCTCTGCCGCTGCGCTGCCGGGGGGCTCCCTGCTCTCCCACACCACCGTAAGTAGCAAGGGAATAAAAAGCAAATTTGGGTGAAGAAAAGGCCGTTTTAGGAGCTGTGTTAGCGCGTTTGTGCCGCTGTCACCGTGGTACAGGTCGTTGTAAACGTGAGGACGGGACCACAGGTCACTGGGAACTGACTGGTTTATATTAAGGGCCACGTTTGCAGAAAGGTGAGTTCCAGAGATCACGTCATCGTGGTGATCTTAAAGGGCTGGATAATACAACTCATTTTATAGCCCTATGTTTGTTTTTTAATGAAAAGAACTTTAAATAAGGACTTTCACTGTTCAATAAAGGGTGACAAAACTAGGGTTTAATAACTAAGCCAATGGTTTTGTTTAGTCTTTAAGAGGGTACTTGAAAGAAAATGTGTTTTTCTTGCCACGCTTTCAAGAACTTTACGGCTGAGTAAAAGAATTAAAACGTGATAACTACCTGTTTTTTCAATATAAAATGTTAATAGGTATCAGTAGCTACGACGAGCGCTCAAAATCTATTCAAGACAACAGTAGCAACTGGAACGTCAGCTTCTCAACAACCTGCAGTAGTTACTGGTGGACAAAGTCAAGGTCCGGCCCAAAGCCAGGGTCAGCCTCGGCTGCCGCTCCCACCTCACACAACAGCCCAAGTACCAGCGCAGCCCCAGGTCATACCCAGCTCTCCCCTACCCGGCACCACTGTCGTATCGCAGGCAAGTTCTAAAATACCAGATACTAAGCTTTCTTAGTACTTTGTGAACTTCTAAGGTCTGTTTGGAAGGAGAAAAAACTTCCTCTTTGTGCAAGTGCACTTCCCGTGACGAACAAACACTTGACAAAGAAGAAAGCCTTCCCCCTCACTTCAGCCAAACAGGGCACAGACTCTGAGAGGGAGGAAGAACCCTCGTGGTCAGCTTTCCCTGACTGCCATGGCGGTGTCAGTGGGGAGAGAACCGATCTTCTCCTGTGGACAGAACCATCAGGTCCATCAGTCTAAGGACTTTGTTGTGATCACCTTGCTGGGCCTCAAAACTGTGGTGACACTGAAGTGTAATATTTCTAATTCTCAGAATAATTACACCATGTGAAAACAGTGGCTTGAAAAAATTAAAGCATCTTCTTTTCCTACTGATGAAGAAAAAACTAGCTATGATGATACTGGAAGACTTTTTTAATTTGGTTTTGCTGCTCAGGCTGCTTTGTACAAAACTACACCAAATCAATAATTTAACAAATTAAGATAGCCTGGGGAACATTGTGTATTGAGCATCCTAAAGGAGAATGCATCTCAACAAATTGTGGTGTTACTTCTCCTTTTATCAAAGCACACTGTAAAATACTCTATTTCTTTTATGGTTTGGTTTTTTTTTGTTTCTTTTGGTAAGTACTCACGAGGTATGATGCTCAGTTACATAAGGAGGTGAAGAAAATGCCAGCTAACCAGCAGAAACAGTAAAATAGCTGCAGATATATTTCAAATGTGTCCTGCCTGAATTAGAACTGTTTCATCATTTTCCCATTTATAGTGATCAGAGTGTTCATTGGTCCTGATTGGAAAATAGCATGGATCTGATACGTGTTTCCTTTGCCTTTTGCAGGAAATGCAAGAGAATGTGAAGAAATGCAAAAACTTTTTAGCTACCCTTATAAAACTTGCTTCTCATAACTCACCGTCTCCAGAAACCTCCCGTAATGTGAAAGCTCTGGTTCAGGATTTGTTGGTAAATATCTAATTCTCTTTCATTTTGTCAGTTTTCTATTAAGCTTGTTATTTGCATGTGCTGAAACCTATTGCTTTGATCTTCCCAAATCTTTTTGCTGTAATGGAAGTGAAGAGTTGGGGTACGTGGAAATGCAAATGTTCTGTACGTTACATATCTTCAGAAATCTTCACAATAGGAAGGATTAAGTAAAAGTAACTACTTACAACGTTTTAAACAAAGTAATGAGGCACAAATATAATAACTCTATTTATTGAAGTTTGTTTTCCTTTGTTCTTGCTCTGTATTGGTCCAGGAGAACCAATGAATGTTTTGATTACAACCTGAGATTGTGACTAATGATACTTTAGAAGTATTACAAAATACACCTGGCTGTAGAGTTCTCCTGTTTAAACTACTAAATAATCTTCTGAATATGTACCTTATGTATTTACAGTTGTATAGATTGTGGGTATATCCACATGTGCACATGCACACAGTTATATAGGTGAAAATGTTGTGCATACGTTTATACTTTTGATATGTGCATATGCTTAACATATATAGTATGAAGTTCATATATTGAACCTTTAAAATTGGTTTTGGAATTAAGTTACTTTATTACAAGGGCTGACAGTTTGTAAGGTTACTTCAAGAACTTGGGTTTTTTATTAATATTTTTAAAAAGAAACCACTATGTAAATATTAGCAAGAGAATGGAATCCCAAAAAAGGCGAGTGTTTGTGGGACATTGTGTCCTAAATTGTGCATCCCCAAAGGAGCTCCTTGGATTTCCTGGCATTATGTGTATAAATTAGCTCTTGACAGAGGGATTTTATAGATACTAGATGTAGATTTTATAGAGGAGACACGAGGGACTTGAGCTTTGAAAGTTCTTCCTGATGTGGTAGCCAATGTAGCTAGAGATATATACAGGTATGTTAAATGGGGGGGAAAGCCCAAACAACTGAAGTAGTTGTTGATGTTCTGTTTGGTTTTTTTCTTCCCTCTGAAGGATGCAAAGATTGATCCAGAAGAATTTACAGGCCGCCTTCAGTCGGAACTCAAATCATCTCCTCAGCCATATCTCGTACCTTTCCTTAAGGTAATGTGACTATTGCTTAGATGAGCTCCTTTCAGTGCAAATGCTGATACATCGTTTTAGAATATACTTTTTCAGTGGGATTAGCTTTGCCAGCCTAGAGCAGGAATACTCCATTCTTACTTCATGCTGCCAGTTTCTGCTGAAAAGTGCCTGGCTGGAATTGGTGCGCAGGCTCCAGCTCTGGGCCCAGCCGGGGGCCGGTACTGCTAACATCGCCCCCATCTAGAACGTTGTAGTAATTAGATTTATGTTAAAAAGCTGTTACTCCCTACTTTGAGAATCATCCATTTCTATTCAGTGATCCTTTATTGTTCGATACGAATATTCTTTTCTGTGCTAGTAGGTTGGGTTTTTTTAAATATTTGGAAGAGTCACAAATGATTTCTATAGAATGGTTCAAGTACTTTAATAAGCTTTTTCCACTTTATTTTTGCGATCTGCATTTGAGTCATTGATAACTTTCAGTGAGTGTGTAATGGTGATTATGAGAATCACAACTGGATATAAAATAGCCAAAAAAAGTTGATGAGCTGATCCTGCTTGTAATCTGGAACTAATCTGTAATAGAAGCTCTAATGTGATACCAAACGGATCTATTGTTGGCTTGGATTTATACGTGGGAGTAAATTTAACTTTTAATTGGTTCTTGTGCATTAGCTACAATAGTTTCCATATGCAAGATCATACACAAAGTGTGCTTAATTATGCCCCAACAAAACCACAACTGTCATTTTAAAAGCATTTTCCTTCTAGTCCAAACCTTCTCAGTTTAGGGCAGATTTCTTCTCTTTCTTCTCTTTCTCTTCTCCCTTCAACTTTTCTTCAAAACTCTCTCCATCTGCTTCTGTTTTTTCAAGTTCTCATTAACCCTTATTTGTGCCTTTTCCTGCTCTCTTGCTGCAGTCACTTCTAGCATCCTGCTAAGTTTCAACTTGTTTCCTTTCTTTGAAGTCTTGTCTTGGCAACAGGCATTAAGTTTTAAAATAAATATTAGAAGTTTAGGAAGAACCATAGCTTGGGCTAAACATTCTTGCGTTCTACAGCTGCCCGGGGCGAGCACTTCAAAAGAGGACTGCTGCCGCTTAAAAAGTAAAAAGTTTGTTGGTGAAGGTACAGTACAGCCTTTTGGAACTCTCATTTTTTGGTTGAACTGGTCTGAACACGAAGTGTACACCAGTACACTCCTCTAATCGGGTCAGAAGACATTAGATCAGTAATAATGCAGTAAACAGCTACCGCTGCAGGGCCTCAGCAGTGAAATCATCTGGTTGTAGGTACTGGAGGCATGGCACAAGAAGTGCAGCTTGCTCTGCTAACGTGCACGGGGAGCGGGCTTCTTCCTCGGCTTCTGCCTTTTCTGTTTCCGTTTCATGCTCTTCCAAACACCTGAGCTACAGGTTCTAGGTAGTCTTGAGGAGGGGACTGCTATATTTTACTACTGTGGTGGAATTAAGGCACATCAAAATCTCCAGGGTGACTAAATCCAAATTGACAGCTTACTAAAACCATAAACTGTACTTTCTCTCTTACAAAATACACTCTTATTTCGTTTTGATGAACAGCAGACAGCAAAATTGTAAAGAAATCTGCATCCTTTTCATTCTATTTACAGCAAACTTCAAAATATATCTTTTTTTTTTTTTTTATCAGCCTGCTAAAATTGATATTTCATGAACTTTCTTCTGCTTTTAGAAAAGTCTACCTGCATTGAGACAATCTCTCCTGAACAGCCAACATTCAGTTTTGCAAGGACAGCCGTCTCAGCAGCCGCTTCAGCAAACCAAGCTCTCACAAGTGATACCTCAATCTGCCTCCGGAAGCGTTTCCGCCGTTGTCACAACGCAGACAATAGGAATAAGGCAACCCAACAACATTTGCACAGTCTCTGTATCCAATACAGTGCAGCCTCCTCAGGTTAAGGTGGTACAGTCAAATCAGAGTTCTCAACTGGTAGGTACTCCCGTATAAAAGACAGTTCTGTAACCAGCTGAACAGCAGTTCTCAATGTTTGGGGGTTTTTTCAGCTTGTTTGGGAAAATGCTTTTTTGTTTGTGTCGTGTTCTGTGATATCTAGCAGTACCTCCTTTTATGGCAGTTCAACCACTAGTTTAGATAACGTTACTAACATGGCTTCAATTTAAGAAAATACACTCTTGGCCTTTTGTCTGGAACAGGGTGATTGTTGTATAAGCACAGTGGAATTAATTACAAGGGGAGAACAGAAAGCTTCTCGAGACTTGGAGTATAACTTCTAGCATGTCATTAGGTATGCTACTTTGCTTAAATTAGTCTGCATTAAAACGAACTCTGTCTCATTCCTGACTCTTCTCCATGTAGTTATAAAATCTTGCAGCAGAATAGCTGCACTGTACCGGCGTGTTTTGTTTAGAACAAGTGCCAGAGTTACTTACACACAGCGAGGATGTTTCAGTATTGGAGTAGTGTGTGCTTGGAGTCGTTCCTTTCAAAGGCACTCTCAATAAGGTGGTGGTACAGCCAGCGACTCGCGGAGAGCGGAGCATATATCCCGCTGTTGTGTAGCATCCTGGGTGTGTGTTTACAGCTGTAATTACAGTATGTCTGGGATATTTACAAGGCCTTGAGTTTATCATCCTTTGTGATATCATCAGTATGTGTCTGGGATATTTACAAAGCCTTGAGTTTATCATCCTTCAAGTGAAGACTAAAGAGTTTGTGGTTTGTGCATGCACGTGAGTTAAAGTGCTGGGGTTTCAAAACCAAATTGTGATTCTAGTTCTAGTGGAATGTTTTTCTGAACGGGGTAAAGCCAAACCCGTGGGATTGACACCCCCTGTGTCTCTGGTGTGTGGGTACGTACTCGGGACAAGCCATCGGGATGCTAGCCCGAGCAGATCAGCAATGGGGAGGGGTCCTCTATCGTCTGCGATGTTGAGGGAGCAAGAGCTGCTAAAGCCATACATTGTGGAGATGGATCTGATGGGCAAAAGAAGTTGGTTTTGTCTTGAAGTGTGTGGGTACGTACTCGGGACAAGCCATCGGGATGCTAGCCCGAGCAGATCAGCAACGGGGAGGGGTCCTCTATCGTCTGCGATGTGAGGGAGCGAGAGCTGCTAAAGCCATACATTGTGGAGATGGATCTGATGGGCAAAAGAAGCTGGTTTTGTCTCGAAGGAGGTCTAGGTCTGAATTTTCATCTCCTGGGTACATAGATTTGTACATGGAAAGGGTTCTGAAGCCTTGGGATGGGCTGCCCAGGGCAGGGGTTGAGGCACCATCCCTGGAGGTGTTCAGAAGCCGGGTTGACAGAGTGCTCAGGGACATGGTTAGTGGTGGTTTTCCAGAGTTTTTCTCAGAGTTCGGTTGATGGTTGGACTCGATGGTCTCAAAGGTCCCTTCCAACCTGGAGAATTCCATGATTCTGTGAAGTGACTGCTACATTTTCAGAAGGTAGCAATAACTGCACAGAGCAAAACTCTGCTTAGTGCTAATCCTTTTCTAGAAAAACATTTGGGGAGAAGTGTGAATGTTAAAAATCATAATTTACTAGCTCTATTGCAAAACTGGCGTTTTGCATGTGCATTCAATTTATCAGTAATTCAGTAATAAAACCAAACACTACATTAACCAAGCACTTTTTAACGGCCCTCACTCCAGTTCTATACGGACAGAAGCAGCACCAGAGACACTCGTAGCTGTTTGTAAGTATTGACTTTTTTGTGGTGACACCGATCACGCTCTTCATGCTTCTCAGTGCTCCCCAAAAAGAGAGCAGAGCCCAGCGTTGCTGGCTGCCCCGCCGGGGCCGTGTCGGGCAGAGGAAGACTCCAGCTGGCGTGCCGAAGGCTGCCCAGTGCCTGGGGAGGAAACTGGCCCCGCTCCAGATTTTCCCAGCCCGGAGCTCACTGGAGAGAGTTCCAGCTGGCTCTGCAAACTGCCCAGCTGCAGAAGGGTTTGGAATATAGATCCTGTCGTACCAGCCAGCTTACAGTACTCCAGTTTCTTTTAAAATGCAGAGAATCTGTCTGCTCCTCCTTTCGTTGGGCTTTCCTCTTTCCCAGAGGGGTCAGATGCGGTGATTCTGCTCCCGGTTACGTGGAGGTGTCTTGCCCCGTGGGAATTCTGTGTGGCCTGGTCAGTGCTCAGCGCAGATTGCAGAGGGCATGGGAATGTGGAGTGTTAGTGCAGGTGAAAGAGGAGAGTATTTTATTTATCTGTGTTGTAAAGCATTGCTGTAAATCTTTAAAGAGCTAGATAGGGCTGTCAGTCCTGGTAACTACTAGTCAGGGAAAAGGGGAATAATCTTAGGCTAATATTTTATTGATGAGACACTAATGAGATAAGACAGCAATCAATTTTTTTAATTGTTGTAAGTGCAACGTTCCAAGTTTGTCTAAATTGTCATTCTTGGGGGTGGGATCTCTATATAGCCTTATATATGCAGGCATTACCTGTCTGCTGGGTGTTAGAGCAGATAAAATCCCTATGAATGAGAGACATTCTTTATTAAATGTGTTGAAGTAGAGTGATGAGAAGTAGAGATTGATTAGCACTTTAGGTGTTGTTGACACGGCGTCGTAAGGAGGAAGTACTCCTGAAGGTTGAAGCCAGTTTTTAAATGATAAACAGTAAGAAATTCAAAGTGATCCATCTTGATGAAAACAAATTTAATTATATGCAAAGCACTATAAAGATTTGTGCAGGTCTAGGATTAGGAAAGATACACAGAAATACACTGGGACCATTGCTGCTGCAGTAAAATGTGCACAGTGTCCAGAGGGGAGATTTCAGCATCTTCCAAGTTCCATTAGAATAGTATTGGCTAAGGCCTTTCCAGGGACTGTCATAATGGTTGGAGGCTCCTAAAAGGTGAGAGTAATGAGGCTTTGGAGGCAAGATACAACAGCAGAATAAACATTGTTATATGGGGGGTGTTCTGCTTTGCTTCTTAATTCTCTACTCAAGCTTTTTCTGGCATCAGTTTTCTGTTGTTAACAGTTGTAGTTTGTATGGGTTTTAGTGACTCACAGGAAATCATTTTCTTTGTCCTGTGTGCTTAGAAATGGAAGAGTAAAAGATAGCTGTTTGGATTAAAGTAGTTTCTATTAATGAATTAATCAAGAGCTAGTCACTGACGTGGAATGTGGTGTACAATAAAATGTAAACAAATGTGGCTGTTGAGCAGTAGACAGCAGGGATCCGTGCACAGGAGCAAAGCCTGTGCTTGACAAATTGTGTGCCTGTTTGAAATACAACCTAGTAGTTTTCTGAGTTGTTTTTATGGACTTTATTTGCAGAATATTGCAGGCTGTACCTTAATATAAGGAGGATATTGGCAATGGGTGCTGTTTGGAAACCAGTTAACAAAAGATGGCAACTGAAGGACAGACCTCAAAGCAAAGACTGAAAGAGCAGTTTAAGAGAATTAAAGCCATGTAACGTGGGCAAACACTGACTAAAGGGGAGCATAAATAACACTTACAAACATTTTAAGGGTCTAAGTATATTGATGAATTATTTAGAGCCGTCTAAGAGAGCATTAATATGAACAAAGGGATATAATTAAGTAAAGTAGAATTTAGGCAGGGGATAAGGCAAGATGTCCTGAGAGCGAGACAGATTGTGAGATGATAGATCAGGCTCCCAAAGGTGGTGAGGAAAAAGCCACCATTGAAAACGTTCAGAATCTCAGACCAGGTGAAATACTGTGGGAAGAGTTGTACAATGAACTGGGGAGGAGGTGGGACGAGAGAGCCAGTGGCTTTTGGCTTTATTTTTCTTCATTGCTTCATTGAAGACACATACTCAGTGGAATGACATTGTTGTCATATTAGCATTAAAAATGATGTGCTGAGCATTGTAAAATAATTGTGTGTACAAATTTTGAGACACTGTTGAGAAATTGTAACGGTTACAATTGCAGCACAGCAAAGAAGGGTAAATATGAATTCTAGGCCCATAAAAGCATGAACATTGTAAGCTAATGCTGCCAGATTACATGATGGCTGAGGTTTGATATGACATTTATCTTCAGGAGTGAGTAGACTGATAAATCACAAGTGGCATAGCCACAAGTGAGTTAGCAAGTGTTTACTCATGAGTGAAGATAAATGTCATATCAGACCACAGCCATTCTGAATCCTGTACGTTTACAAGTGGCTTGTTTCTTCCTTCTACAATACTTTTTTTTGTTGTTGTTTTTAAAGTTAATTGAAAGAAAAAACACTTGGTGAAGGATGTGTTTTCCAAATTTACTTTTGATTTTCCATTCTTTGCAGCAGCTTCTATTCCCTGTGCCTTTGCTTCTGTTGCCACGTTGGATACGCTTAAGCTTCTGGTTTGGATGCTCTTGGTGCCAAGTGTGATTGATGTAAATGGAGGGAGGGTAAAGGTGTGGCCCTTGTCAAGGGGAACCCGTCGCTGGGACCCCGTGTGTCTGCACTGGCAAAGGAGCATCCAGATTGCTGAGACTTGCAAATTCCTCGTCCTCCAAGATCTAAGCATTGAATTCTAATGCAATTGTCCTAAAGGACTTCTCCTTTCAGTGGTTTGTAGGAAGCAGCTTTGTTTTTTGTTTAGTATCTACTGTTTAGGTAAGAGAAAGAGAACAGAAGTTAGTGGTCTTTTATCCATTTTATGTGCTTTGGCTGAATTCTTTCACAGCCTGTATTTGTTGGTTGTTAGTTATTGGCCTGTGTTCACATCTCTAATTGTTCTTTATCCTGCACTGATGTATTTGGTAGAAGATTCACACCAGTCATGGTATGATCATCACCTTTTGGCTTGAGATTAGGACCAGAGAGCTCTACTGCTTTATTCTCTTACAGCTATTGAATCTCGGCTTTTTGGAAGAAAGGCATTGTCTTGATGGTAATTTTGGTGTTTGCCAGACTCATTATCAAATCCAGGCGATGGCTAAATCACATGGAACTCTTTTGATTTCCAGTGCCTTTGTTGTTCTGCTGTTGTGCTTGTTGTCCTCGGTGCTGGAAATAAGATGGTTCCCCTTCTTTTTAGCGTAGGCGGGTGATGGACAGCTTCTGTAAACTGCCAAGGCTTTTGTGTTCTGTCTTGTTACCCTTTCTGACTCAGCCCCTTTCGAACATCATTGATACTATGGTGGAGTGGTGAAAGGCTGGACAGGACTTCTGGAGGTGGCTAACCCAACCTCCTGCTTGCAGGTCAGCAGGGCCTTGCCTGGGCCTGGGTTGGGTGTCTTCAGCATGAGATTGTGTGGCCTCTCTGGGCAACTGTTCCAGTGCTTGCACACCCACATCGTCATTTTTTAATCTTTCCTTCTATTAGCTTGGGATTTCCCATATTCCAGCTTGTGCCTGTTGTGTCACATCCTTCTGCTCTGCAGCTCTGAGCATCTGGCTCTGTCTTCTCTGCAGCTCCCCATTAGGTGGTTCCTGGCAGCAACAGCATCTCCCCTTTTCTGCAGACTGAAGGAACATCTCCGATAACCTAAAACATCCACTTCTGTGTCTTCTGCTTCAGTCTGGGTTAGCAAATGGGTGCTTATGAACTGAGCATTTGGGGTTCAGCCTGTGAAGAGAGAACACTAGATGTGGTACACTCATCATGTGTATTTTTAGGCTGTGAGAAATACGACTAACTTGGTAAATAGCCTCCCAGACTAGCTTCCTTGTACCTTGTTCGTTGTCTCCACTTTTCAAGCCAAGTTGAGGACGTGGCACTAATGCTTATGCTGTTGGGAAAGCAAGCAAGAGGATTAGAACTGGTTGAATTATTTTAATTGCTGAAAGGTGGTTTTGATTGTTTATAAATAATAGTGTGGGGTCAGTTACCTCTGTTTCATCAGTTTTTGCTGTGTCCCTTGTTTGCCTGCAAAGAAGGTTACACCTTCTGTTTCAGAAACAAATTGCTCATGTTCATTCCTTGATGGCTTCCAGATCTGAAGATTACATCTCTGTTGAAACGCATCTTAAAACTGTCTAGAAACTGGGAGTAAAGTTAGCTCTGAGTTCAGGTGCAGTTGTTCCTTTTAGACAGTACGTGCTTGTTGCTGGTTAGTTTGTGTATAGTATTTAAGATGATGATTTTCATCTGTGCCCCTTGGAAGTTTCTTTCTCAACCGTTTTCTACACTTTCAGCACTTTTATGTACACTGACGTCCTAGCACAGTACTTGTTAAGGGATGTTTTTTGAATGTATGTGATAAGAAAAAAAAATATTGCCATTATTTGTCATCTTAAACGGTTAAAGACTGTCCTAGCTGTAATTGTGTTAGGGGCTCACTTTTTAGGATATTTGCATGGAAATATTAAGGGGTCAAAACAGCCCTTGATGCTGAACTGTTGGGAGTTGCTTCACAGAGAGAAAAATCTAATCTGAGGTGGTTACAGTAATACCAGAGTAATTCTGTCCACAGGTCACACATCTCCTTTTTGGCCTGGTTTCTGGCTGGTTTTAAGGGGTAGCTGCTTGTATTTGCTATCCTCTGAAAACTCATCTAATAAATTATTGGCAAAGTGGCAAGATTCTCATCCTTTTTCCTACCAATGTGGTGTGTAGTCTTTCCCCCCCTCCCCATAGACAATTCTGTCTCCTTACTTACTAAAATACACTTGTATGTGTCTCCTCTGCACAAAATGTGTACAAATTCAACTCTTCCCCCTCGTTTTCACTGATCACCTCTACTTCTTTCCTCTTTTTACACACGGTAGCTACTTTATGCTTTCCCCTCCAAGCCTCAGTCTTTACTCGCTGCTCGTCTTGACCAAGTAAATTCATATCCATTTACTCCATTTCTGTTCAGTACAAATGCTGTTTTCCTTCAGTGTCCGTAGTTGAAGATGAATCCTTAATCTCTTTTCCCTCCTTTTCTTGTTCTGTGAGGTAGCTACTGCTATTGCTAATGCTTCTGCATCCACAGGTTTATTACAACTTGGCAGCTTTTACTACTTTAGGATGTACAGAATGCAATTTCCCAACTTCACAACAGCCCTACTTGGTTTTTCTCCAGATGATGTTGCAGGTCTTGTTCCCTCCTGACTCTCTTGGTTGTGGTTTCCATCTCTCTTCCTCCCTGTGTGGGAGCCCTGGGTCCCGGCGATGGAACGATTCCCTGCTTGTTCCGTAGCCTCTCTCATTCCATAGCCCTCATTCTCTACTTTTATCTCATTTGAAAATCCCATTTCTCCTTTCCTTTTCTGCATAGTGTACTTTGAAGTCAGAGGTTTGTCAGGTCATCCTTGAGCTAGATAATGTGTTTTTAGATGCACTTGGTAAGGAGAACGCTGGCTGAAGGTGCGGTGGTTGCGCTTTGCCTGCGGGTGTGGGAACGCCGTGTCCCGTGGGTGCAGGATGGAGCCGTGCTGTTTGGGAGCAGCAGGAGGAACACGGTGGTGGCTGTGAAGAGCATGAGACTTCTGAAACCATCAGCCCAAGTTGTGGTTGTGACCTTATTCTCAGCTATTCGCCCGGGTTTTGTTGTCGAAGTTTGTTTATGGGTGTTTTTTCCAGCTCTGCAGCATCCACACGTCTCTCTGAATCTCCTGTTCATTCCATCTGTGCCTGCCTTGTCCCTGATTTCATGAATATCCATTTTTCTGTTGCTGACACGTGACCCTTGCAGGTTTTTTTTTTTTTCTTCTTGTTTTGATATGTTTATGGGTCAAATTCAAAGTTTCTAACCCAGTTTCAGGTTCGGGTAAGGACTTCAGAACTTGGCTTATTAGTAAGTAAAACCTTGGGAATATCCAGTTAATGTTAAAAGATGAATTGTACCTGATCACCACAAACCAGTGTTTTCTTTGTGTATATCTGATTTTGAATCCCATAATATTTTAGAATATACCTTTAGTGTATATTTTCTTTAAAAAGTGGGGATATATAGTGAAAGGCCCAAGGGTTGTAGGTGGATACCACTGAAGTTATTGCAGCATTTTCTTCTACAAAGCTGCTTTCCTTCCTAGCAAAATTTCTGAAGACAAAAGTCTAAACTTTAATATTTACTTACTACTTTGAAATATATTTTTGATGCAAGTTGTGACATGTGACATTTGTGTCGAATATTATTTGACTTTTTTCAAAGGGTAACGGCCAAATAAGTATATACACACACACACAACCACGTGCATGACACCAATACGGCTTTTGTCAGTGGCTGGCTGTGCTTTTTATTGATCCACGTGCTTGTATTAGTAATTACAGGTGTTAGTATATTTACGTTGTGTGTGTTTGTGTATAAAGAGTATAATATAAGTATACTTTTTTTTAATAATAGCAGATTATCCAGTCAACATCTGCTCAAACTGTGAAACGAAACCCTGCTTGCCAGACTACCCAGATTAGGATGCCAGTGGTAATAACTCAGACCATTAGACCACAAGGTATGGGTTTAAATGTTTTAGTGAGATTTGTTACCTTTGTATGAATTTCATTGTAATTACAAACTAGTAGCATGGGGAAAAGTTACAGTGTTGACATTGGCAGGCTTGACATTGGTTTTCTGAGGTCATTCTGGCTGAGGAATGCATGCTCTCACTCAGCAGTTTCGAGGTATTTCAGACCAACACAGTGAAATGTTTTGAAACAACTTTAGGACTAACCTCTCACATGCCCAGCTTCGTACTCCACAGCTTGCACAGAGAATCCTGAAAGAAGTCAGGAACTTGGCTCTTACTGTCCTAAACTCTTATCTCTGGGCCAAGAAAGAAATTCTTTGTTTTTTTTTCCTGAAGCCTAGAGGATGCTTCAACTCAATCACCCTACTTTAAACTCTTACCCCTCAAGCAGAAGGTGGTAGTCACTGTCTCTGCGGCTACAGGGGTCAAGGTAGGA
Organism: Jacana jacana; assembly: GCA_013400555.1. Classification (NCBI taxonomy): domain Eukaryota; kingdom Metazoa; phylum Chordata; class Aves; order Charadriiformes; family Jacanidae; genus Jacana; species Jacana jacana. The sequence goes on from VZTM01014263.1 coordinate 762,541, forward strand.
GTCGTAGAGAGATTTCTCAACACACATCATTGATTTTTTTATTTCCCCCCACACACCCCTGCCTCTTTGGTGAGGTGAGAGAGCGAGTGGAGCAGCCTGATGTGCCATGGGGAACATGCCATGGGGAGCCAGCTGGGATTTGTACTCACCTCCCTTGTCTGGCTCTGCGCAGGCAGGTTAACGGCTGCCTGGTTTGTTCCACTCTGTAAGAGTATGTTCCACTTGCAGCCTTCTTACTTTTTAATAAATATCCATGAATTTCCTTCCACCACTAGACCTGTAGGCTCGGCCTTTGTTTTTCATGATTACGTGTCAGAGTATCTTTTTGGATGTGGGCATGTAGATGGCTGAGGGTTTGCAATGGAATACAGAGCTTCTCATCCTCGGGTACCGAACCCGAAATCAGGCTACTTTAAATGCACATAAAAGCTATTGCTGCCTATTTGACTTTATTGCTCAGCCTTTTCTATTCTCCTTGGGAAAAGAAATAATCACACACACCCCTGCGATCACAGCTAGTAGCAGTTGAGGTTCTGCTTGCTCTGTGCTCTCCAGAGAATCCAGGGGCTGAATGGACATGGAGACCAGGCTGTCACTGTGGTACCATCAGCTGTTTTTCCAAGTTAGGAAGAAATGCATTTACTTGCCATAGAAGTTGTATATTTGATAGCACAGATACTCATGTCCTGAAGTTATTAACAGGGAAGGTACGCTCCTTCGTCTTACAGCTTGAACGTTCACTCCTGGCCAACGTGTCTGAGAGTGAGGGCTGATTTCATTTCTTGGCTCTAAGCTGTGAATGTCAACAGTGTGCCAAGAGTTCGCATGATACTGGCACCTGCCTTTTAAACCTTTAGGATATGGGTTTATTCACAATGGCCACTGAGCAGCCAACGAAATACACCTTAACTGGTAGTTTGGCTTAAGGAAAACAACAGTTCATTGAGGCAAATCCCTGCTTTCAGGTGAGCTTATTCCTATTTACAGGCTTGTTTAAGCCCACACTGTACTGTTGTAGCTGCACAGACAAAGCAAACAGAAGTATAGACAGCGTCCCCTTGTAAAACTGCTCATCCTGCGGCCCTTGTCCAGGGAAACGTCCGCACATGTGCTCGCAGCACGAGGAAATGCTGTCAGATACCAATATAAGATATCATTATACTGCTATTTATGTCCTAGCCTGAGAAGGAGATAAGATACTGGAAAAGGACGTGGTCTGTATTGAAAGTGACAGCAGTATAATTCTGTGGGGTGAGACTCTTTAAGGATGGTGGCACCAGAACTGAGCTGACTTCCACAGAACGGTGCATTTCCCATCTCGGACAAGAGGGAAGCTCCTCACGTAACACACCTCTACGTTCCTGTTAATGCAGCCACGTGAACAGTATGTGGTGACTTTTAAAATTGGCAGGGTTTAAGGACTTCTTATATTAACAAAATTCCTCCCATACTAGGGGAAGTAACACCAGAGTTATTGCACAGAAGTAGTTCATAGTCCTTTATCAGAGCACTTAACCAGTATAATAATTAGGTGAATTATTAGGTGATCTTATGGAACAGAGAATTGAGACAAAGTAATTAGAGAATTCATTGCAGCTGTTTAACCCGTGCAGAAATACAACTAGGAATTTATAAGCTCCTAAATTTGGTTTTATTTCTCTAGATTATGCTACTTAAAATTTGATACAAAGATTCAGTGATGAAAGACTCTGTATGTCATTCCCAATCCCAGGAAGTATCAAAGCCCACAGGGGATTTTAATTTTCAAAATATGCCATGCCTCATAACATAAATTGGTATTTTAGCCATATTTTGTGTCTATCTGCTTAATCATGCATAGTTTTGATTCAAACCAGAAAACTCACGTGTCACCCCAAAACTTATGTTTACTTTGGCAGCTCCATTTGAGGAGAATTAGGTGTACATGGGGTGAAAGAAAGCAACACCTAATCTGTCCTTATCCAGTGGAGACATACTGTTTTCCTGAGACCAAAAAGTTAACAACTCTGCTGCTATACATTTTGGGTTTTTTTTTAATCAAAAGTTATCATCTCTAGAAAACAGAACTACTGGTACTAGTTCTGAATTGAATATAATATTAATTCTGGAGGAATTAATTTTGCCTTTGCAATAATTTTCTATGTTAAAGCGTTTTTAATCTCCTAGATTTTAATTGTAGGAAGAGGAGATCAGCTAATTTTTATTAATGTATTATTGCTTCCCTTCTAGTTCGTTCAGCAGAAAACCTTCCAAATAGTTGTAGACCTCAATCTGAATTTAGAGAGCAAATTCCAGGTGGATGAATTGTGGCCCATAAGCTAACGCTATCGGTGACATCTCACAGGCCTTCAGTGGTCTGATGACACAGTATTTTTGTTCCCAGGCTTTGGAGCCTCAAGTCCCAACTCTCGTTTTGTATTTGCTAATGGTGAGAGTCCACACAAGAGTTTTTTACACAGATGGCAGAACTGAATGAACGCTGTCAGTTAGTTTCGCTGTTGGATCATGTGTTGGAGGTGATGAGGACTTAGAAATTAAAAAGTAATGGTGGGCTCATTCAAAGCTAGCACTTCTGTGTTAGCAGAGAAGTGTTTTTTGAGGCATTTCGTGGGATAGTTGTGTTTCAGGTTTTTATAACTCATGAAAGAAAAATAAGGTAACTCTGCTAAGGTTGATGCCATGCAGCTGAGTAGAGGTGTGTGCTGAGAGAGCCCTCGTGTGCTCCTCCACATCCCAAACGCTGTGGGCACGGCACACTCAGGAACACTGAGTGAGATACAGGAAAAAGGTGAGAGCTTTTAAGTCAAAGAGATGTAGGACTTAATTATTTTCACATGCCAGAACACAGTGGGGATTAAAAGAAGCACAAAATATAACCCAAGCAAAGGTGTTCCAGCTGTAAAGGAAGGGCCTATGCCCAAAAGCTCCATTTGCCAAAGCTTTTTCAGTTGCATACTGATGTGATAATGTTAATAATAATAATGCACTACTGTTGATTTACTAATTAGCAGTATAAACCTGTCATTACTTTTAGTTAGATTTTGTCAGAGAGGAATTAATACTAATTTTTTAATTTACTGGCACTTTGGCTCACTTAGAAGGCCCAGCTTTACTTCCACATACAGACCTGTACAGTCTGGATACAGCTGTGAATTACTGTAAATCATGTTTTTCAAAACAAGAAAGTAAAAGACAACCCTTAGAGGGGGGTTACGTCAAACTACACAACAGTGGGGTTTTTTTGCTTTTACATACAATATAAAACATTTTAAAATAATGTTTTTAACTCTGGAAATTCATATTTTTTTACTGCAACAAAGAACAGTGACTTTATAAAAAACAAGTGAAAGGCCCAGTTAATACCCTGAGTGACTTTGACTTAAAGCATCTGTGTTAGGAACACTTCAAATTCTGCTGCTTTGTTCTGTGCAGATTATCTAGAAAAGTGGTTTATGGCAATTGCAAGCACACTTATAGCCATTATGGGTATTATAACCAGTTATGGCCAATGCTTTTCTTCAGTATTCTGTAAATATTGAGCAAACTGTAATGCTAATGTAAATTTTGTGTTTTAAATTGTTCTCCTTCAGCAGTGTAATCTTTAAAAATAATAACTTCCTTTGTTTGCAATTTACAGACAGTTAAATTTAGTTCCTGGACAGAAGGTTCTTTGATGTAAATTGTCTAAGACAGCTCATAATAACATTGCTTGGTGTTTTTCAGGCACAGTAGGGAAGGCACCAACAATCCAAGCCAGCAAAAGTCCTGGGGGCTTTGGTGTTCAGGTCTCTGCAAATCAGAAAAACAAGCTGAATGACCCTGGAGGTGGTTCTTTCAGGTAAAAAAAATAAAAGGGAAAAAAAATGCAGGGGGGTGGTTGGGGGGGATCTTAAACATAAAATAGACTCTCGAGTTGGCATAACACCAGAGGGCAGTGTTTTACCGGAATTCCTGCCTTTTCCGACTGGGATTGGATAACCATTTTCTTAGTTCTGGCTAAAATTAAAAAAAAATAAGAGGGGGCCATGACATGTACTAAGGATTTTTTCCCTAAATGAACTTTTTAATATTTAGGAAAGCCTTCCATTCTGCGTGTTACAATAAGACTGCTCATACACGGTGTGAGGTGTATGAAGTTTGTAAAAAGCCCCTGGGTTTGTGTGGGGGATTCTGCCGTTCGTGCAGAACGGCTCTGTGCTGAGAAGACAGCAACTGTGGTGAGGAGGCATCCGTTGGCTTTGCAGCTGAGCTGCAGCTCTCCCCTCGGCAGCACAGACCTCCTGCCTGGGGTTTGGGGGTTGTCTGTGTGTGATTTGTTGTTCTGGGTTTTCAAGAACAGACGGTGCCGTGTCCATTCCTCGCTTGCTCCCTGGGGCAGCAGAGACTGGGGTGCTCGGGGGGTCCCTGTAGCCATCGGGTGCTGCAGGGGTCCAGCACGGTGGTGTCGATGCATTGAGCTGCTGCACCAGTTCTTTTCTACTTCCAACTTTTATATATATTTTTGGATATTATTACCCTTTGTAGTGAAAAGCTGATCCTGTGTTTATTGCATTTTGCTTTTACTACCATCATTTGAATTTTTTTTTTCCCACTGATGAAAGTACATGTCATTTGTGTTTAAGCATTTTCTTTCCCTGTTAAATGACAAAATATTCATAGATGTTAATTTTCATCTTCTGGAATGCTTCTGTTGCTGTGACATCATCACACCAGTAATTAATTTTGAGGCTTACGCTTTTGCAGGTGAAGTAAAAGAGAATTTGTAGCTGTTTGAAATATCTCTGCTTTGAGGCATGTCAGTATTGCGACTAATAGTGGTAGTACTTAGTATTAATCTAGAAGCAAAATCATTCAATTTTTTATTTTCCAATGCTTTTGCCTCCCACTGAGTATTTAAATGATTTAAAATGTCTGTTGGGTTCAATTGTACTGTCTTAATAAGTATTTTTTATGTTTGTAAGCAACACGAGCATTTATTCTTCGTTAGTATAGCTTTCAATTTTACATACACCAAAAGGGACAGCATTTTTTTAGCTGGATGTTGTAAACTGTGCCAGGATTGATTCTTGCATTCACTTAGTTTATACATAGAATATATTAGGTTAGCTGGAATTGTTAATTTTCCCTTGGGGAGAAGCAAATGCTCAAGGCACTGATTGATAAATCAATAAATCTTTAGTGAGTTTGGTAAATAAGCTGTCAAGGGTGTATGTCATTTTTCCTCTAGAGAACAAATTTTAGTCAGAATGAATGTGTTTGTTTCCTTGCATTGTTTTCTCCTTCAAAATAGTAAGACACAAAGCTGCATTTAAATAAGTCCATAAAATCTCAAGGATTTATTAAATGGCAGCAAAGATCAAGCTTTTTCTTGATATCTTAACAAAGAATTCGGTTGTTTGCATATTTGCATTTCAACCCCTAACCTCTCCCGAGGACAAATAGATGTCTGACTATTGAGCCTAAAGGCACAGAGCTGGAAATCTGTATTAATCCTCTGAATGCTGACTAGTTTTCCTCAACATTCCCAGCGTGTGTGAAGAATGTGTTTTTAGCCAGAAGGCAAACTGGCATCTAAAGCAAAGCAAGAATTTTGAAAAATAGTTGTGTTATGTATAAATTTATTTTGCCCTTAGTCTTTTATTATTGCAGATTTGTTTCATTATTTTATATTCTGCTTTCTTTAAAATAACTTGAGCTTTTCACTCTTGTGAGCAGAGTGTTGGTCACTAGAAATGGAAACGCCAACTTTGTTATTTGCAATTTCTTCTCTTCTGGACTGTGGGAAATACAGGAAGGAATTACATAAGGAGTAGCAATTAGGAATTTTGCAAATTACAGTTTAGCCTTTAATGTCAGCAGTTATTAATGAGCTGTAAGACGGCTTGCATGAGTTCCCTGCAGATTATTGTAGCTCTTTGGTGACGTAGAGCTTTCAACCCGAGACTTCTGCAATGTAGTGCTGTTGCACTCATGGAATTTTATAGCACCTTTTTTGGTCTTAAAATATGTTATTGCTAGATTTTTCAGACAACTCCATTTAGTTGACTTTTCAGCTATGTTAGCATCTAGAGATGGAAATTTTGAATTCCATTTTTTGTAATTTGTTGTTGCGACGCAGCAGAAGGCCTGCTCGGTGCCTGCCTCATTGGCTTCAGCTGCTGTGTCCATCACCATCCAGTTTGGTACCCAGTGCGCCCACTAACACCATCTACCTCCGATGGCAGATACTCCAAGTCATTAGTACCCATAGCTGAGATTGTGGCCGATGTAAAGGAATGAGTGGAAAGGCTTGTTCCCCCTGATATGGGGTCAGGATAATTTGAGTTGGAAGGGACCTTGGGTGGTCAGCTAGGCCAACTTCTGACTGGGAGCAGATTTGGCTTGGTTAGGGACTTCTCCGGTTCTCCATGTCACCAAGAGTGGAGATAGATGTTTGCAGCATTGTAATATCCTGCTGCTTCCTAACTGTGCTGGGTGAGGCTCGGTGGCATTGTCTGTACAATGGGGCAAGGAGTGGCCAGAACCATTCCCCTCATGTGGGTGATGATAGTCTTTCAGCCATAGTGTCCCAGCTGCCCGGGTGCTCCCTTTTCTCAAATGGTACTTGAGTTGTGTATAACCTTGTGGAGCCCCTCGGCATCAGGTTTTATACAGCCAATGTATAAAATCAGTTCTGTGAACCTTACCTTAGTATTTGTATGTTGTGCTGCTGACTGGCAACATTTTGAAGTAGAATCTACCTAGGAATTTAAAAAAAAAAATTTTGAAACCTCTTTTGCCTAGCCAAAAGAATCTTACAAGTTACTTTTATTTAAAAAAAAATAAATTATAATTCTGGCAAAATGCCTCAATGCATGATGTTAGCTCTAATAATGTGCAAAGCAGCCTCTCCATTAAGGAGAGACAGGAAGCTAAAAGTACATGATAAATGGATAACTCCCAAGTTTTTTCAGCTCAAGATGGTACATGACTCAAAACCATAAGCACTAAATTTCTTTGGTTTTCCAAATAAATATTTCAAACTATAGGGTGCTTGTGTATTTTTCCTAATAAAATAATTTTCAAAATAAAGAAAAATGACCACAAATGTGGCACGTTCTGTCGTCCCTTTTGCTCATCAGTGAGAAGCTCCAACCCAGAGCATGAGTGAATTGTCAGATGAAGCAGTATCAGGGAGAAATTTCCAATCACAGCTTGCAAGTCAGAGCAGAATTTATGCTGTTTTGAAATGTAATACAGCAGAGGCTGTTACTGTAAATTTGAGTCACTGTGTATATCCAACATGGTGGTGATGGTGTCTGATCTCCTCATCCACGGGGTTTGGAGACTCACTGGGAGCCTTGCACACGTGTGGGGACTCTGCCTTTACCCCATGGAGACAGTGCAGGATCAGGATAGAATGTTGTCTCAGTTGCTTTACTTAGAGCTTATTTGGGAGCAATTCAGTTTTGCTGTGGACATCGTTGGCTCAAATCTTACAAAGTGCATGAAGGAGAACAATAAGCAATCCTGCAGTTGAGAGATTCATACAGAGAATGGTAGCAGATTTTTATAATGGCTTGTCTTACTTAAACAGAATATTTGAAGCGTGTTATGGACAACTGTGACAAACACTTTGGGTTTTCTTCCTTATTTTCCAATCAGTTGGTCTGGAGTTTTTAATTATGTGAGTGTTTTTAATGAAGAGGAGAAGGAAGGGTGTTACAAGAGGTTGAACATAGGAGGAAGAATCAAACTCTTGAAAGATCTTGAGAACCCATACTGGCTTAAAAATAGCACACACATTGGAATGTTAGACTTATCTCATAGGACTTGGAATTTAATTCAGAAAATCCCCAGAAATGATTACTGAAGCAGTATAATTAGTATGAGCACAGTATTGTGTGCCAAGAAAGAAGAAATCGTTAAATACTGGGGTGGGATGAAAAGATAGACAGTAATCATCAATCTAGGCGACCACTGGATGGCATCTTTGTTCCATGGAATGGCTCCTGAAAACTCACTCATCTGGACTGAAAAGTTAACTTTTCTAGGAATTTGTTTGGGGAGAATGCCCAGCCCCCTTTAGAGATAGCATTTGCATTCCAGTATCCAAACCCAAGCTCTTTCTTGTGATGAAGTTCCTCAAAGCCAAAAAGGAAATATTGATAGAATTTTTCCCATTAGACAAAAAATGGTTGTCCCAACTATGATTAAAACATTTCATATCTACCTTCCATGAAACATTAAATAATAATAGATGCACTCAGAGGTAGTAGACTGCCAGTGTAAGATGGCAGGAAATGCTCGTGTCCAGAAGTTGCAGTGATGCTCTTTGTAAGTGCCATTGCACTGAATTTGATAGTTTCACTGGAATCCTGGTTTGTGCCCAAGTTAATTGTTTCTATTTCAGACAATATTTGCTTTTATAATGTGATTGCAGATCTGTCCTCAAAATAAAAACTGGAGTAGCTAAGCTGCTAAGCAGAAGGAAGGGAAAAGATTGATTGTACTTTCTTCAGCTATTAAGTAAAAGTAGAGACAAATATAAACTTCTCTTAAAAACTGTTTTCTTGAAGTCTGGTGTTGAAGCTGGACCCCGCAGGTCAGCAGTGCTGCCTTCGCTTCCATGGAGGTGACTGGGTCTACTGGGAATCAACATGGAATTTTTTTATTGGACATTTTTTTAAAAACTGCACAACCTGTTTAATGCTTTGTAATTTGGTCAGTTTGAGCCTTTTTTTAATTCTGGCCTCAAGTCTGTTTTCCAGTAATTTCCCCTGGTTTGCATAGCTCTGAGTGTGTTACCATAACGACCATCGTGTCAATTTGGTTTTGCCATGGTTTAAAATCCCTGATGGATTTGGGCCTTGAGCCTGGGTGGATTACCTCAGGATGGGCCCTGGGTGGATTACCTTGGGATGCTCGTGCTATTTCAAACAATAAGGTTTTTAACCCCCCAAAATCTTAGGCTTTACCCCTTTTTCAGTTTTAGTTGCTGTTTTTCATTTGTAGTTAGAATCTTTTGAACTCGTCACTGAGCCTTTAAGTCACTGTTAGTTGTTATGTGGCTGAGTACATTTGTTGGCTGTGATATCTGGGGGCAGTTCCACTATGGTTGGACAAGGCCAAGAGTAGTTCCATCCTCTCTGTGCTGAATATGTAGGAGCCCAGTTTCTTCATGGTGACCCTTGGGAGACCCTCTGATGAGTATCACATACACGCCACGAGAGGTGTAGAAACCAAAATTCTTTAGACACAGCATGAAAACCATTGAGGCAGGAGGTGAATTTTTGTGATGCTATCCTAGTTTCCAGAACAAAGAGACAGTCCAATGGGCTGGCTGTGGTGGTCATTGCCTTTCGTTTCCTGACCTTCCTGGTTTCAGTGGTATCGCTGGCACCTCTGTCGTAATTCCCGTTACAGACAAATGGTTCCTCTTCTGAAGTTTTCCGAATGCAATCAGAGAAGTATTTAGTTAGTTCTGAATCTAGAATATATTCTGTGAAAACAGAAGTCCTTGTGGTTGTACCTCAGGTCGGCCCAGCCACTGGGCTTGTTGCATGAGCATTACTTTTGGGGAAGCAGATAGTAATACATAAAATGAATATATCACATACAGAATTATTTTTGTGTTGGGCTTTTTTTCGTTATAGAGATGACGATGACATCAATGATGTTGCCTCTATGGCTGGCGTTAATCTTAATGAAGAAAGTGCCCGAATCATGGCTACCAACTCTGACTTGGTTGGAACCCAGATCCAGTCCTGTAAAGACGAGCCCTTCCTTGCTGCTATACCTCTCCATAAACGCATACTTGAAACGGGTGAGAAACGTGTCCTTGCCTTTGAGAGTGTTTCCTTTGGAGTTCTGCCATTCTGAGTAACGGAGTGTGCTTAGCACTTAAGATGTTGTTTTTGATGAATTTTATTATGTAATCTTCTATTACAAAACTTTCAAGGTTTTTGTGATAAAAGTAACTTAGTTTTCTCAAGTTGGGAAAAAAAGAAATGGTGTGCTGGTACTTTTCTTCTTCCTGCTCTCCCTGTGCTTTTCATGCCCAAGGATCTCAAAGCTCTTTGCAAACATTAATTATTTCTCATAATCCTCCTTCATGTTTCACACATGAGAAGACGGAAAGAGAGAGGTAAAGTAAGTAGTACAGGTCACAGAGGACACCTGTGAATAACATTTAACAGAATGTTGAAGTTACCTGTCAAGATTTTTCTCTCCCCATACAAACCAGTTACGTGGTGCTTCACACCAGCATCTATTTAACTTCAGCGGGATTTTCTTGTAGCAGTTTTTCCTGGGGGGAAAAAAAAAAGAAAAAAAGGTGTACTCATTCTGCCATCAGACAATAGAAGTTAAAAACTTTGCTAGAAACAATGCTCTTTCCAAATGACTGATGTTTGAAGGTTAGTAAGCGTGCTCAGAGTGTACTTTAAAAGACACACGTCCCATGTGCTGTGTGTGTTCTAGCACCCCAGTGTATCTCTTCAAACACAGCTTGGGTAATCTTTTCAGAGCCACGAGTGTCTTGAGATACTAAATTCAAAATCTTTAGGGTCATAAGTCTTGTATTTCTTTAGGAAATTTCTTTTTAGGTCACAAGTTAATTTTTGTAAGATGTTTAGGGTGCTGGTTCTTGTAATCTTAAAGGTAAGCCCAAAGTCCTGTTACGGATCCAGTCAGTTGGGTTCTTAAGCCAGGCGGTTACTTCTGAAATGTTCTTTGTGTTCATGGAATTAGTGGGAGCCTTTCTATATTGCATTTGCAGGCAAAATTCTTCATTGGCTTCTTGTCGAGCTTCACTCTTGTGTTTTAGTTAGTGCCCTTCTAAGTTCTCAGCCTGAGAAATGAATTCTTTGGCATGCTGTCATCACTGTTTCACGATGACGGCGCTGCGTGCTGCAGTGGGGGACACGCAGAGTCTGTGCTGGGGCTCGCCACCACCTGGGGTAGCAACCTGGTGAGGTCTGTCTGAGGGGCTGCTGCGAGGGATGCTCACCTTGTGGCTCTCACAGGTGTGAGAAAAAGAGGAAACAGCCGTAGAGCCGTTCAGAAGAACGGGAAATGGGTAATGAATTTGTCGTAGGAGCCTTAATGAACTGCCTGGGTATAGCAATTGCTGCCCAACATGAAGCTGTAATTACAAGTGCAGGACTTACAGGAATCTGTACATACTTGAGGAGCCACAGAACCCATCACACTATTCATCGCTGCCTTGTGGGGTGTGCTCCTCGGAGGAACAAATCCCTATGGCTGTTTTTGAAGCTTTATTGGCTTTGATAATTGAAATGAAACTTTCAAAGCTTTTAAAAGCAGCTGCAGGGATTTACTTCTCAAAAGCAGCGAATCCAGAAGAGCGGCCACTCCTAGTGATCTCCTGCAGCCACTTTTAGAGCTTTATTTTGGCTTTACATGAAGCCTTTTATAGTTTTGAAAGTGGCTGTGGGGTTCACTGGTGGCTACTATCTGGGATCTGTGGCTCTTGAAGAGAGAATTCCTTCGGCTGATTTTGAAGTTTTAGAAGCTTGGTTTTCACTGTGTGTGGCCAGATCTGTTGTTTGCACAGGACCACACACAAATGTAGTAGTTTGTGCTACTGGGCACTTAAACTAACGACATTGTAAGCTCACGACAGAACTCAGGCTGGCCATATGTTGCTGGGCCGGGACACGCCAGGGCTTGGCAGCGCAGCCGTGGCCAGCGCTTAGGGGATAGAAAGTGCCCCATGCGAGTCCTCCTCCTCCTGGTTTCGTCAAGCCTGTTGACAAACGGGGTAAAGCACGCTGTTTCTTCTTACTTTTGCCTGAATCTGACTTTAACAGACCTGATTTTCTGCCTTTGAATCTGCTCATGTTTAATGATCACGTTAGGTTCGGGGCACGTTTGTAATGTTTCGGTAGAAGAGCTTTGTGCTACGTACAGCGTTAGGAAACTGCTCTTCTTGCCTTTCTCAGAAGCCAGATCTTTCAAGTTTTCTGTAATATTAATCTCCTCCTCTCTTTTCTGAGCAAGAACTCTGTCAAGCAACTCGGTAGTGCTCCCCAAAGGCTGTTTCAGAGCTTGTGCTTCCATTCACCAGAGTTGGAATATAAACTGCTAAAGTGAGAGCAGATGCTGTGCAGTCCTTGGCAGCAACCACCAGCCAAATGCCTCAAAGTTATAATGAAAGAGGTTTCTTAATATATTGTACCTTCTTATCTCTACTGTAACTTGGCAGTGATGCCATCCAAAGTTTATTTTAAATCTAAGTGACTAATATTATTATTGATCCTTTTAAATGGAAGGAGTAACTGGGAGGTAATTCATGCAAAGATATTCATCCGCTTCTCACACGCTTCCTTATCCAATTGTGTATCTCTGGGATCTGGCTGTAAACTGGTGCCATTTGTTCCTTAGGAAGGCAGGGCTGGGACTGGTTCAGATTCTCAATGGGTATTTCTTAGCAGATATATTTCTTTTGCTATTCCATTCAAGGTCATAAAACTTTCAGCCCCGCTCCTCCTGCGTGACAGCACGATGCGACGCACACACGGAGCTGCACGGCTCCTGTTTCTCTCCTGGGGAAGCAGAGAGCCAGAGGTTGATGTTCTTCAGGCACGTGCCTGCTGACGTGCATACAAACCCTTAAAACTTTCCAAGTCTTTAACTTGATCATAAAAAAGGGTTGTATTTCATTAAGGGGCAAGATAAACTCATTAGACCCCTGCCGATACATAATGCTGAAAAAGCCCAACTTTTCCACAAGCTTTTATTGGAAAGAAACAAGATATATAACCTTAGTAATTTGTAATTGTTTCACTTGTTCATAAGCTGTTTCTTGGTGGGTAAGAATGCTGCATTAGGTTGTAAGACATAGGTTGTAAGACACTAGTTTCCACTTACCAAAGGGGGCAAGACTTCAATGAATGAACCGATATAGCTTTGCAGGTTGTTTTAAGCGTGACCATTTTCTCTGGCTTGTAACTGTCTCGGGAAAAGAAAGGCTCCTTGGCTCTGCAGTGCCCTCAGTACAGCACTGTGCCCAAGACCGGGTAAGAATTTGGCCGCACTGTATTTTGTATTTAACATCAGTGAAATGTAGCAGGACGTAGTGAAGGATGGGATAAAAGGTGACCCTTCTTATATTGCCTGGTAACTAAATCCATGGAAAAAGGGAGCAGATATGTTGTGTGCTTTCTTGGGGCCTCTTTGGACCCAGAGTTGGTGGTCTCTAGAACCTCCAGTAGCACTTCCAAGAAACTTCTCTTTCTCCTTTTGTGGCCAGCAGAGCGTGGTATCCTCACAAGCTCTAATCTGCAGCAGCTTGTTAATTCCCACAGCTTTTGATTTATTTCTGATTTCTTCTACAACCAGATGATGCCATTTTGCTTTTCCTTGTCTATCCCTAAAATGTTGCAGCTTGTGGAGAAACTTAATCATAAATTAACTGTCCTAATGCAATAATAATGAAACTTATGTTTGGCATAAAGTATTCTCTGTCCCAGATTGTTTCTTTCTCTCTTTCTCTTCACTTTCAGTGTTCTTCACCCAATTTTTCTCCTTCAGTTTTTATTGTTATAGGGCACTGGCTGAATAGAATAATTATAAATGTGACATTCTAAGAAATGTGGGACTGATTTGGCCACATAGAGGACATTTTAACCGTCCATCTTGTGTTTTCACATAATTTTTACTTAAATGTGTATGCTAAAAATGTGTTGACAAACCATAGATTATGTTCTTATTTCATGTTTGTTTCAGGATTATTTTCACATCTGCATTAGGAAATCAATTTTTCTGTAGCATGATTTTATGAAATACTATATTTGTCTGTTATCTAGCGTTGGTGTACGTTTCCTTTGGAAAAAGTCTATTACATTGACAACACAGCCTATACCTGCAGCGTTTCCTGTCACAGAAGTGCCACTGGATTCTCTTGCTTCATCCAGATAGTTTTGTTGGGTTTGGTTTTTAAGGCTGGAATACACATAGCAGGGCAGGCTTGAAAATGTGCTGATAAATCCAAATTCTCCCAGTCCAGTAGGTAAAAGGCCTACAGTCTTCCTTCAAGCAGCCTCAGAGAAGTGTGGCTTGGTAGAGTGGAGCCCCTGTCTCTGTCACTCTAGGGTTGGGCTCAGCATAAGGCGTGGATTTACCTTTTTCTTGTATGCGTAATATACTCTTTAATTCTCTCTGATGAAATATTGATCGTTGTGCCTTGCTTCTTGCTTTGTTCAGTCACTCCTGAATTGCCTGTCTGCTATAAAAATGCATGTTAAAACGGAAGGAAATGGTTTATCTGTCTTTTCAGTATTCTGGGGTGTATTGGATCTGCTGCATGGCGTCGCAGTGGCAGCCCAGTTGTGTGCACGTGTCGATACTTTAAATTAATGATTTGAATAATCCAGAGGGTATTTTGTATTGCTAAACCATCTCCATGGTGGCTGGGGTATCCTTTATGGAACTGGGCCAGTAGATTCCTGAGCCTCTATTTAAAGCTTTTTGTACCAGTTTGAGTCATTCTGTCATCCCCGTTTCATCTGTTTGTTTGTCAACAGTTGTGTTTGTGTTTGAATGAGACGAACTCTACTATTGATGATTGTTCTTTCATACACAGAGCAGTTCTGACATGAAAGTGTGCCTAGTTCTCGGGTTGGTTTACTTTAGAGGGTTTTTGTAGCTGCTTAGGTTACAGCTCTTTGGGTTCTGAAACTCTGAGCTATCAGGTTGCCTGTGAACATCAATTTTTGTTTTCGCTGCTCTTTGTGTTGATGCGACTCAGCCGTTTTCATTGTTGACTTTTAACTTTTTATCCACGAGTTTATTTGTCTTCAAATGGAAATACTCCTTTTAATGTCAGTTTCTCCTCCAGCATCTTCCTCTCGGGATGGCCTCCTTTGAATACCTGTGGACGTAACTGTTGGTTGTGTTTGGAGATAGTTCTAGCACCTCCTTGGCCTGAAGCACAGGATTTTGAAGTCATGCATTGACTTGACCTGTACCTGGAGTGGCGTTTTCTGTGACTCCAGTTGCTTTTTCTCAGGGAAAAAACCAAGAGAGTCATGTTGTGTAATCTGAATTGCAGGTTACGGTGTGTGCTAATATTGTTGACTTTCTCTAGTTCCTATAAGTGTCAGTGCCTCACCTGCAGAGCTGTGGCGAGATGGAGCTGCTTTCTGACATCTGGAATAGCTCTGTACCAGTGCAGGGCTGGGGGTTACTTTTGCTAGTGTAAAACAGCCAATTTGCTAGAAATTGTGCTTAGATTAGAAGGTGTGTGCTGCTCCCAATCTTCTTATCAATGTCCATAGTTCTGATAATTTAATTTCTTATGTTGAAATTGGAGTTTATTGTAGACATTCATTAGACAATCTGGTTTTACATTCCAACTTAATTGATTGCTAAGATTGCAGCCTTATAAAACAACTACATGTTATTTACATTTATTATTTCCTTTTCCAAAAAGGTGGGACTCCGTTCCCATCTTAGTATCAGCAGCAGTGTTGCCAAATAAACATAGCCAGTACGTGTTTCAGCAGAATGTTAAACCCTATTGTTGTTCTTTCTTTAATAGGTCCATGATTAGACTTCCTGTTTTACAAGATGTCCCAACATGTGTTGGAAGGGCCACTTCAGTACCACCCGAGAGCTTGGAGTCTGCCTTTCTCTGAAAGGTAGGGCAGCTTCCCTTCAATAACTTCTGTGTATTTCTAAGGTTTTCTTTTTATTCAGCTTATTGGTTCTGCAGCACTTCAGAATGTGAGTTACGCTTTCAGCGGTATCACCGTTAAGTGCCAGAACTGATGTTATTTCATCAAGCAGTAGTTTCTCCAAATAAATGGAGATATGTTCAAGCTATGGTTATTTATGAAGAAAATGAACCTGTTTTTTTCAGGCATCATTTTCAATGGGTTTGCTCCAACTGATCTGGGAGTGTGACCGTACTGTTTGCTCCCAGAAATATTTGGAGAAATCAAGCTATGTTTTCACCATAACACCTTGCTTTTCATTGTTTTATGAAAGTAGTGGAAGAGCCTTCTTTAAAAGGTCTCGCTATTGCTGGCAGGCAGTTGTGGCCTTCAGGGCTGACCAGAATATGCTGCCCGGCCTCAGAATAAGCTTGTACCTGGGAACTGAAAGGCTTAAAGTTCTTGGTTTCTGCAAAGGAGATTAAAATCAAAATCATCATTCTGTGGAAATGCATTCCCTACCAGATTCTGTTCATAAAGTCCATCTCATAAAGAGATTTCTGGCGATAAATACCGGATGTAAAATAAGAACAATAAAAAGAAAACCTTAGAGAACCATTCAATATTGCAATAAAGCTGACTTACATTATCCCTATAGGCAAACTCCATGCTCTAGAGGTGGTACTAATGTCCCCAACTCTCAACACATGTTGGAACATCTTTGTGGAGGAGGAAGTCATTGATCAGTGAGCAGCATCTTCAAGGATCGTTTAAGGGGGAAAAAGTAAAAGGTAATATTTTCTAAAATATCTTGAAATGATTGTTGATTCTGTTTATTTGGCAATCCTGCTGCTCATACTAAGGTTGTGATGTTTTCATTTCTTTAAATTACTGAAAAACCTCATAGGCTTCACTTTAGTCTTTCCTTCTCCCGTGAGTTTGGAGTGCCTCCTTCACATTCTGAGTCCTGCTTTCACTGGCCAGGTTCTGCTGCAGCTCTCTGGCAGTTTGACACTTCTGTGCTTATCACATAGAGTGTTAGTCTGTGGTTTAACCAGTTTTGCACTGTCTAGTGCAACAGCCAAGTGCTGTGAAGTGCTGAGCTGGTACCAAAGGCATTCTACCGGTAATGCAAGGGTGTTTGTTTCCAGGGAAGTAGCTGCAACTCCAAATGTTGTGCCCAATGAGGTACCACTATCTGTTGTTGCCCAATAATATACAAGTGTGACTTTTAACTATTGTAACTTACAGCTATTTGACAAAATTAAATGACCATGTGTGATCTGGACAAACTCTGTAGCAGGGGGTGATTTGTTGGTGCTCAGATCTGGTATTAATGGATGTGGCACAATGTCCTGGACGTACACAGAGGAAGGTGCTGACTCTGAAATTCAGGTTATGTTCTTGGGCCTACCCTTCTGGTATCCTTTATAACCCACATGTTCTTTGTGCATATCCTTTCTCATCCTACCTCCTTAAGATGAGGCCTCCTGTTGAGCTAATCTGCCTGGCATTGGGCTCTTTGTGACAACTGCAAGACTTCTTCAGATGTGCCACCAACAAGACTTTCATAGTGTCAGACAGATGGGTTTGGGTTTGGTTTTTTGTGGGCTGGGGAGTTACCAAAATGCCTACATCGTTTACAGAAGTTGCTTTAAAAGAACGGACACGTGTAGGCAAATCCTTATCCGTGGTGTTGCTTTTAATCCTGGTGTGGATGTGATTGAGAGCATGCTCTGTCAGTGCCAGCGGTGTGTTACAGGATGGCACATCTGTGCTCCGTGTGCTTGTCATCTCTGATGTTCTTGCAAGGGTTCTTCTCCATCTCTGTCTCGCCTGACATGCTGTCATAATCAGATACTGCTCGTATATAGTGGTTTAGGATCTTTTGGTCTTGGGTTTAGGCCAAGAAGCACATTCCTGTAGCCTACATGTAACCAGGCAGGGGATAAATCCCCTGTAACCACCTCTCCCTTGTTTCCTTAAGGACTCTTACTGGTGTCATTACTATATTTGTTTTGCCTCATCTGGTCCCTTCTACAACCTCTTTTGAGTTGAGGCATGTACTATTATTCATAAAAGTAGTGACCATGTTTTCCAGTCTTCTGCAGCCCCTCTGTGTTTATTCTTGAACATTCCGGAGTGTCTTTGGCCATGTTTATTGTGTTGTGTTGTGTTTGTTTTGAGAAAAGTAAGATGAAACAAAACAAACCCCATGTAACTGTAATCCTTATATTCTTATTTGACTTGTTGAGACCTGCACCTATTTCAGTTCCTGTCTCCTCTGTCTTGTACATTTTCCTCTTGCTGTTTGGTGGCTGCAGGTTATGGGGGCTCGGGGGTCGGATCTGGATGTAGTGCTCAAAAATTCATTGACCTTCAGTGCCTCCCTCTAAATAACTTCGGCATCCTTCCTTCTTGTATGCTATGCACCTGAAATTGCACAAAAGTAATCTCAAAGAGGAATTAAACATCAAAATTAAGGATAACCTGTGTCTGTAGCACATTGAGATTTTGATTTTTTTCTTAAAGAAATAAGGTAAATAAAGTTTAGTTACAGGAAAAAAATAGGGAAACGCTGAATAGCAGTAGCTTGTATTCCTTCAGAGCTTACATTCCTTGGCCTCTCTGCTCAAGCTATAAGGCTTCCCTGCTGTCCAAATACAGGTATATATATTTTTTTCTCCTAAATGTGCTGCTTATGTTCGTGCTTCCATGGTTTGTGGCAGCTCCTTCCATTTTCCAGGTCTCCACATACCTGTGGATGAAGTTGGTTGGTGACTGGCTCGGCTCTGTTAGAGAAAAACCACTAAGGATAATAAAAAGACTATTAAAGGATGATTAATAGCTACCTTTCAGCTGTTTAATTACCTAGCTTAGAGACAGAATTTTGGAAACTGGATTGTCTGGTTTTATATATTTTTGGTTGGACCTCTTCGCAAATTAGTTTGTTCTCTTTGCCAAAAATGATTAATTTTGTGTGGGTTCCCAGACTTACCCACCTGGTTGAGAATTCCTAGAGAAGCGAGGGTTTTTTTTGGTCATTCTTACGTGACTTTCATAAAAAAGCACTAATCACATGAGTAGGGTTAAGTAGGATTCCTGAGAAATGTGTTTTCTACTGGATGAAATTTTTTGTCCTGCTCCAGATCCCACCCACTTTCATCGGAGCTTTGAATTGGCACAGAAGATGGGATCAGACACTTTGGCCTGGGTTACACATAGATTTTTACATGGATACAAGGACACAACTGTTTCTCTGCTGTGTGAAAATAACTATGCCAAACAAAAATAAAATGGAGCTATTTTTCTGGGTTTCCCTTTAGGGATATCAGATGAAATTATAAGGTAAGTCAAAACAAGCAGAAAAGGCTTTGGGTTTTTTTTTGCTTTTGGCCAAGTGAGTATAGTGAAGTTGTGGAACTCCTTGTTTTAGGATATTGCAGGTTCAAAAAATTACTTGAAAAATTAATGGGGAAAAAGATTTCATCCTGATCTGATAGAAGGATAAGATCCTCTAGGGTGGCCCTAGGCTGTATATTATCACCCAACACTTTTTGCTTTTTAAATAGTCTTCTAGCAGCATCTCCCATTACTGCTGTTGGGGAGAGGATGTCAGATCTATTACTCAGCGCAGCTTTTCTTAGATTTTTATTCAATTATGTAAACTCATAGTGATTTATTACAGGGAGGTTTGTATGGAAAAAGCGAAATGGGCTGTAGTACCCAAAACAAGCTGTGGAGTGGTTTTGTACTGGTGCATTCACACAGAGTCTGAGTCCTAGTTTAGCCTTTGCTAAAATAATCTGGTTGGCTTTTACTGTGGAGAGAGTAGGCAGAGAAGAGTATTGACATTTGTGCAGCATTCAGAATTGTCATTCCTTCAGGTTAGGTTCCAGCGGTATGGCTGGTTATCTGCTCGTCTGCTGTGTCCTGCTCTGAACGTGGCTCTGTGTTTTGAGGAGGTTTTTTTAATCTGTAAGTTTTGGAGATTTATTAATTAATTTTTTAAAAGTGGCTGACGTTTCACCAATTTCTCAATTTCACAAAATGCTTCCTTGGCAATCATCTCAAGGCGGGTAGTTCTGCAGCGTTACAGAACAAACACAACCCACAGCAAACCTTGGGTTCTCAAGAAGGCTTTTGTCCAGAAGCTGGCTCATGAGAGAATTTCTGCCCTGTGAGAGGAGGGATGTTCTTTTACAAAGACATTTACTGAAGGAATCAATGTAGGATCTTCTGTTATCTTGTAAATAACAATTACATGGTGATTAAAGGTCGTTCTCTTTAGGGAAGTGGGTTTATTACATCTGAAGGTGATCTGGAAGTGTAGCATTGAATGGTATCGGATACCGTTCCAGCTCAGGGCTGGTTTGGAGCTGAGGGATATATCTACAGTATATTCTTGGCCATCCACTCACAGAGGGGTGCTGGTTGGTACCATCCAGAGGGAATTGGTTACCAAATCCCAGAGCACTTTGGCAGGAGACTCCTCAGCCTCTGGCACCCCGAAAGGTGCTGGGGGGGGTCCTCAGGGGTGCCTGCCTTGGGATGGGCTCTTTGTGATTTGGGCTTCTTCCTTCATTCTGTCTCCCAGCACCAAGCAGGCTGAATGGTACAGCAAGTCTGCATTTATGACCTTATTTATGCATTTAGTTAGTAAACCTTAAAGTGAAGCTTTTATTTAAAGGGCTAGAAAGAGAAAATTGCAGCTGAAATGATCTTACTGTTTCTTTTGCCTGGGATCACTAGGTTATCTCGTAGCCCTGGGAATCTCTAATTCCAATCATCAGAGCCAGTGATTTGTTGTTTGTGCTATTGCTCTGTTTAACAAGCTTTTTCTTCAGTTTTTAATACTTAAAGTCTGTTTGAGGCTGTGATAGCCCACCCACACACCCCCAGAAGTACCCTCAGGGTATTTTGTACCCAAACAACTGTCCCAGTTTTTCCCTTTGTTGTGTTCCATCCTCCTTCTCTATCTCAAGATTGGTGTTTCCCTTGGACTCCAGTATGAATGCTGTACTGATGAAGTCTGCAGGCTGGGGCCACTGCTCTCTGGGAGATGTACCACCTGATTAGGTTGGGATAATAATTGCCAATAATTGCCATTTTTGGCTCCCCAGGATGCCAAGGCCCTTAGTCCATTAGAGTTGTTCCCCATTTGTGTTTAGCCAGCTTGACAGTTAAATGCTGTTGCTCAATTTAGTATTATCAATATGATAATATTAGGCAAAGCACCTATTGCTTTCTCTCAGTTTCATGACCCACTCTCTCTAGACACCATCCATGGAGTGTCTGAGGACGTAGAAATGGTGCATGCCTAGTTGTGGAGGTGAACTGCTCTTCCCTTTCCCCCCAGTTTTACAGCTGTCAGTCTCCAGCAGTTCCTGTACAGCCTAAGTCCTGAGCAGGAACTACTGAACTGATCATGCTGTATTTAAGTTGATTTTACAGAGATGAAGGTGTGTTAAATGTTTCACTGCTGGCACCTGCAGCAGAGCTATAAAATAATCAGTTCCCATATGCTATTGGAAGGGAGGAATGGAGTTCAGTAAAGAACTGCATGGTTTGGAAGGCTGCAGAAATTCAAGTGGTAGTTTTTCCAATACCTGCCTTTTCCCAATGGGAAAGGCTGCAGAGGGACTGGGGCATCTGAAACCGTGGTGGCTCTCTTGGGGTGAAAGAGGGAAGGGGCCGGAGCCTCCCGTGGTAGATGCCATCCCAGGCACTTGCATCCGGGGCGGATATTTCATGCACAGAATTCATGGAGTCGCTCCTGGTTTTAGGCTGCCAGCAGCAGGGGCTTCTGCAGCGCCGGCCGACCTGTGGCCAGGGCAAACAGCCACTAATGATGCATCCTCCCGATGGTCCTGCTGAAGGACAAGACAAATTCAAGCCCTAAATACATGCTGTTTAACTGTTTAAAACCAGTTCTTCAAGGTTTTTCTGTTTTAAGCGTAAACGCAAAGAGATTTTTGTACAGGCACTCAATAATTTATCACATCAATAATCAGAGCCAGACCTAATGTTTTACAAATAATTTTTTTTTCATCTTTGATCTCAGTCCTGTCAGTCCTCTTAAAGTATAAATTATTAAAGTGACTTTTTGATTCTTTGAAAACCTATCTGCAAAGATAGTATTTCCCTTCTGTTTCTCAAACAGGGCAGTACTCCTCTTACGATTTATTTCTGTTTGATCAATAAAATATAATTAAAGTGCAGCAGAGGCAGTAACTTGCAGACAATAGCAGACAGTAGCACTCCTCAGACGTTTCACTTCTTGGCACCTGGAAGTTTTCAATGACAAGGTTTAGGTGCTTTTATGTTAGTAAAAAACAACCTTGTGCTAGTGCCACATATGCCAATATCAGAATAATATCGCTGAACGTTTTTTCCCTCAAGGTTTTTGGAACTTACAAGTTCTCACTTTCCAGAAACTCTATTGCAATACCCGAAACTTTTAAACAGAATGTAGTTTATTTGCAACAAAAATATTCTGACGCCCTTCCTTTGCACGCTGGCTCCTGTGCTGTAGATCTTTATTAAATGCTGACTGAACCAATGGTTGCTATTAAAGCTTCCAAACTTGTAATTAAGAGTTAATACGCAAGCAGGCTTTGTTGTGTTGTTCTCCAGGTGCTTGGCAGATCAGACATGTGTGTACTTTGGGGGTGTTGGTCTGTGATGCCTCGTATTTTTACACGGGATAGTGTGACTCAACCGGCTGCTTCGGTAGCATTTGATGCTTCCAAGGATGTGTTGAAACCGGTTCCTGCCACAAGCCATTGACACCTTCCTGCCATCGGTCCTGGGTTCCTGATGGTCTCGTGCAGCTCTGGTGTAGCAGAGGTCTGGCAAGAGCTGCTGAATGAAGAACCTGACCTTAGTTACATCTTTCAAAATATAGAAGCTCAAATTCAAATGGAAAGATTGGTTAATATTATAGCTTGGAGCTCTGCTCTGCTCCAGCTCCGTTTGTGTTGTTATCCTTGATGGTGCTTTTATCATAGCTCTAGGAGAAGTTCAGAATTACATTGCTGAAGTAATTTTAAGACTTGAAGCATATACCTGTTATCAAAAATGTCTAAATTTAACAAATGTATTATTTAAAAGCAAGCAACTTTTCTCAAATTACGCATTTCTTCATGTTTTACTTTAAAGTGTGTGGCTCCTTCCTGCTTTAAATGCAGAATTTTGGTCAAAAACTACAAGGTGAGTTGTCAAACTTAAAGCACATCAAGATCATCACCTAAAAGTCAGGTGCAAGTTCTACCTTTTTAAACAAAAGACAGATGAGGGCAGTCTGTTGGTAGAAGTAAGTTAACTTTTTTGTTTAATCTCAATTTTCCCTCTGGGCTTTGCATTTCAGTGTGTGTCGGTGTGTAAGTTACGCCTTACTGTTGCAGTTGTCAGATGGCACAGTTCAGACCAGAATTCCAGAATGCTGGGACCTAAATGAAAATACCTGTAGATGAAGCCACTGTCCAGTGACTTGGTTAGAAAGAGGAATAATGCATCGAGGGTATTTGTGGTTTGTGATACAATTAAGTATGTGTAGTATTATAAAATATATGTGTGTATATGCACAGTGCTTAAAGCTGTAATTTATGTTTCTTTTTCCACATCATCAGTCTGGGGCATATTGCAAAGGACAGAGAAAGCTTTCTCTATTAAAGCTGAGAAAAGTAATTATGCAGACTAGAAGAATATCTCAGGACTTTCCTATTTAGAGATCAGCATTATTTTCCTTTGATGGCAAAGAGAATTCCAGAATGCTTTTTGTAAATGGGAGTGGATGGAGCTCAGGAGGAGGTGCGGCAGTGAAGAAAAAACTACTAAGACTTCAATATAGAAACATGAAAATTAGCAGTTTCCAAGGTCTTGGCTGGAAAGTTTCTCCTTGGGTTTTCTCTGAGTAGCAGACAGCAAAAGAAGGTGATTTCTGAACAGCGGTATGAAGCATTTCCTAGGCCAGCGGCTCGCTCCAGTGGCGTGTGTGACTGGTTAGGGAAGCGTAATGGGGGCAGCCTTTCCAGTGTGGGTGAGATCGGTGTTTCAGGAGCATGTTGGTCATTTCCCTGTCCATGCCCCGGGTATGGCCCTGGTATTTGAGGTCTGTGCCAGGTCTGTGTGTGGAGTGCGGCTCCGGAACGCGCCCTGCTCCTCACGGGGATTTGACGGGCATAACTCAGGGCAGGGAAGACGTGATCATGCCTCCACACGTGACAAATGCTGTGTGTGACAGGTCAGCTTTTTAAAAATTGTATATTTTTGTCTTTTTGTAGTCTGGTTTCTTGCTGCTAATTCTTTTGGGGGAAATTTGTGTTGTAGTCTTTCTTCTTAGCCTGTGTTCCCAAGAAGCTAGCCCAAAGTGATTGAATGGTCTATTTGCCTGCCTTTTCCCTCCCTCCAGGTAACTTTTGAATCTCTTGCTAAATCAGCAGCCCCATAGCTCTCTGTGCGGGCCAGTTGAGGGGGAAATCAACTGGTTTTTTCCTTTCCTTTGCTCTTTAGCCTGGCTGGCTGCCGGTCAGCGCTGTGGTCCAGACTGGCCGGGCTGTCTTGGGGTGAGCTGGCTGTGCCTGGCTGGCAAGCTGGACGGATACGGACTGAGGACGTGCCAGGGGGTATCCTTGGTGGATGAGGGAATTGAGGGTATTGTGGGATAATAAAGAATATGGGAGGAAGTTGGAGCAACGCAGGAGGACAGGGATCAAAGGTTGGAAGAGAACTGGAGTGGTAATCAGGGTCCAACATCTTGCTCAAAGCTGGATCAATGTTAAATTCAGACAAGGTGGCTGAGAGCCTTGTGTGGCTGAATCCTGAAACCTGGAAAGTGGGAGAATCTACAAATTTTTTGTGCTAGGTGTTTCAGTAATTAATTATCTTCATAATGAAGAATTCTTCCCTATATCCAGTCTGAACCTCTGCTGTTTCAGTTCATGAATTTATTTCTCATTCTTCTTCCAGGCATCCTCAATAAAGAGTTGGGCTCCATCTTCTCAATAACCTCTCCCCTAAGCCTTCCCTTCTCCCGGATCAGGAACCCTCAGATTCTCCTCATAAAGGTCATATGCCTCAACCCCATAACCCACCTGGTGACTTTTCCCTGGACTCAGGTTTTTCTAAGTCTTTTTTGTACCAGGCCACCCAAAACTGACTGTGTTATTCTAGACTTGGGCTGAGTGAAGAGCAACAATCGCCTCCCTTGAGGCAATCCCTTGATGTTTGGGTTCCTGTTGGTCCTGGTTTGCTATTGATACACCTTCCTGGGCCATTAGTCTTCATTGTTGCCAGGACACGGTGCTGGATGAAGAGGAGGCTGATGAAGAGGATGTAGGACAAGGATCTTTAGGAACCAGGCATCTTGGGGAATGGTCCTGTGATTATGGATGAATTTCTGGAGTTGAATAGGCAGAACAAACCATATAACAGTTGAATTTACTCAGAACAAAGTCTTTAAAATTAGGAAAACCTTTATTGTGGAAAAAACCAAGATGGTGATAGTTTTTATTATGAAAGGATTGTGTGTGTTCAGGGAACCTGGGGAGCTCTAGTTACACTGCTGAAATTCAACGAGTTATTATTTTAACAATTATTCATTCCTACCCTTACCTAGAGTACTGGGCAGAATTTTCCATCTCAAACCTCTTCTCTGGATACTAGTTAATTAAATTTCCCTTCTTGCATTTTATCTTTCAGACTGGGGTTTTGGGTTGATAGCTTTGCTTACACATGTTTGCATAATAAAATGGTGCATGCTCAAATAGGTCTTGATAGTGCAAGTCTGACTTGCAGAAATAGCTCCTGCCAATATGAATAGTCCCAGGGACTTCAAGGACTTAATTTGCATGAGTAACAGTTGCAGCGTTGGGATCTTAATGCGTGTGTCTGCTTTCCATTATACGTTCAGCTTTCAGCAACTTCAGTGGAGTTCCATCTCTATTACAGAGGACATCAAGAAATATTTAATTTTTTTCCCCTATAAAGCGAAAATCAGTTAAAAAGCATATATGCATACTGCTAAAATCCTTAAGGTAACGTGTACAGTATGGAGTCGGTGATGGCTTAAGTTAGTTTATGAGATAACGACTTCAAAGAATCATTAAAAAAATTAATATCAGAAATATATGACACAGAGAATTCAGCTCTGGGAAGTGGGGGAATGATGTACTGTAGTGATGCAATAAAATATACATTTAAATAGGCACTGCAGATCAAAAAAAATAATGTAAAAAGGCAGAGCTGGGGCAGGGGAGAGCCAGAGGAGACAGACACGGTCCCTGGCACACGCCGGGCACGCAGACTCCCACCCATCTCCCTTTCCAGTTGGGCTTTGCATTCCCGTTAACATT
Source organism: Jacana jacana (assembly GCA_013400555.1). Lineage (NCBI taxonomy): Eukaryota > Metazoa > Chordata > Aves > Charadriiformes > Jacanidae > Jacana > Jacana jacana. Next base: position 788,555 of record VZTM01014263.1, read on the forward strand.
TCCTAAGGTTTTTCAAAGGCCTGGGTTCATTCAGTGGAAAACTCATTCAGTGTAATCAGAGTATTTACTCTTTTGTGGTGGGGCAAGTGCAATAACCATACATCATGCTACTGCTGGTTTTTATTTTCCTTCAGTAGATAAATATATTTGTGTGTGTGTGTGCCCACACGCCGAGTTTTCTACCCAGAAGGCAGCCAAACTGGGACCACTCCTACATGAGTCCTTGTAGGACCATGGCTTAGAGCAGTAGGTATATTCCTATATCTACAAATTTATATTCAACACTTTGTAATTATTTTAATGAATTTAGAAATTGTTAACTGTTACGTGTGTTCTTGTTTCTGTAGTTTAGGTGGGTTTTTGTAGTATCTCAGTACGTTAGATGGCAGCGTGTTTGCTTTCTGTATGAACTCAGCATGAAGTAGCCCGTGTCCAAGTACGAGGAGTAGGGCTCGTAGCAGTGGTTGGGGGACAGCTGGTGTTTTTAGATAACCATTGTTAATAAGACTTTATTTCCTCATACCCAACTAATAGTGTGATGGGGTTTTTTTCCTAAAGAATTTTAATTATCAGTAATATGCTGATAATGTAAGCTGCAGTGTGCTTTGGCCACAGTCTCACCTCACCCACGCTGGAATTAACCTGCACTTATGCTTCTGGAAATAAAGGGATCGCTCCTGTTTGTGTACAACAGCTGAGAACTCAGAGTTGTCTCATACTCTTGGTATGCTCTCTTTTAACATACTAGGAGGAACTTCAGTAACATTTTCAAATTCTAAGTGGTAAAAAACCCCAAAACGTGCTCTGATTTCTCTTTGAAACCTTAAGGTGTGGTTACACCCCTTCTGAAGGGGTCATGATTGTTTAGTCTGGAGAAGAGGAGGCTGAGGGGAGACCTCAGTGCACCCTACAACTTCCTGGAGGGAGGTTGCGAAGAGGAGGAGGTTGGCTTCTCCCAGAGAACAAATGACAGGACTGAAGGGAATGGCCACAAGTTGCCCCAGGGGAGATTTAGATGAGATGTCAGGAAAAGCTGTCTCTCCCCAAGGGAGGTCAGGCACTGGGATGGGCTGCCCAGGGAGGTGGGGGACTCGCCATCCCTGGCGATGGTCAAGAAGCGTCCAGACGAGGTGCTGAGAGATATGATTTAGTAGCTCAGTGGGTAGTACTGGTGATAGGAGGATGGTTGGAGTGGATGATCTTGTAGGTCCTTTCCAAACTTGCGTTTCGATGATTCTATGAACGTGGGCTTTTCTGTGTTGAAAAATGAAGTTGTGACTTTATCTTCTTTAGAGATTTGGGGGGGTTTCGCGGGGGGTAAGCTAATTCTCTTTTGTTTTGTTTTGTTTTCGGTTTAGCTAAAAAACTAGGAATCACTGACGTGCCAGCTGAGGTGGTTACGTTCATTTCCCACGCAACACAAAGCAGACTAAGAACGGTGATAGAAAAGGTGACCGTGATAACCCAGCACCGAATGGAGTCGTACAAGGTAAGGGTGTGGAGACGGGGGTGTGGCATGGCATTTCTGTGGAGAATCATGTTTTCAGCCTCCTGCCATTGCGTGGAGCCGCTCTTAAACTGCCTCTCTGCTCCCGGATTGCGAAGAAGACTCTTGAGTTTCCTTTCTTGTGTTTCCTTTTCTGACTAAGGTAACCATTGAGCGGATCAAAACTGCTTCAATAGATAAGAGTCTGTAGTAACTATAGATCAGAGCACGCTACTGACTGTAGGAACACGGCCTTGCCTGAGAAAAATACTAAGATTCCACAAAAGCTACCAATTTGTCTTAAACCAGCAGCTCAAGATTTCAGCCATCAGTTCTTCACCCTGATGAAACAATGGTGTTCTCCTTAAAAAGAAGGTTTTGAGATAAAAGGCTACTCCAGTTCCATTGTTAGTGGTTTGGGGTTTGTGTCTTTTTTTTTTTCTACTGTTAGTACAGTGGAAAGGTTTTAATGTAGAGCACCTATATTCCTCTTTCAATGCAGGGTCTTGGTGAAAATGCACGTTCTCATAAAACGTTCTTCCTTTGCAGGATGACGAGTGGTACGAACAGGCTACAGACGTCCGGTCCCAACTGAAGTTTTTTGAACAGTTGGAGCGTTTGGAAAAGCAAAGGAAGGATGAGCAGGAGAGGGAAATCTTGCTGAAGGCCGCCAAGGTATCTGCTTTACTTGCTCTTTTTTAAACTAATCAACAATTCATAGCCTTTGCACAATTACTTAATTTCTTGAAATCTGTTTTATGAACACGTTGGGTTCTTGTACCAAAAAGATACTGTTGTGATATCACACCTTTAATTCATTAAGTCCTGCTTTCGTACCTGTGCTGACTCTGGACCTGCCTCACTGGGAGCTCCTGCCTTTTGAAGGTATAGCTCTGGATGTGATGAGATCGTGGCAGCACAGGACACCACGGCTAATGCTTCCAAAATAAAATAATTGTGAAATAATTTTCACAATTGCCTTTGAGATTTAACAGATGCCAAGGTTTCCAAGCCATTTCGAAATCAGAGCCCACACTTCTGGTATTTAAACACAATTCAGGAAATAGTTAGGCGTTTGCTGGGGCTTTGTACTTTACTACTAGAGATTTTGAGGCTTTTTACTTCTCCAGTTTCCAGACTTTTTAAGAAGAAAAGTTGTGTTCATTTGTTTATTTTAATTTAAATACTACATCTCCCAGTTGGTGTTCCACTGACTTCTATATAACTGTTATCTAATTGATTCATACCTGGCTTTGGGTACCTATCAGCTGTTACACTGGGTGCGATTGCCGAATTTGTAAGCACCAAGATGGGGTTGGTTTTGCTTCAGGAAATGTTTCAGATAAAAACAGATGTGGAGACAGAATTTTAAAAACTTAGCTTTCAAAAACTATTTTCAATTTCTGTCATTCTGAGGAAAGTCACTATTCCAGCTAAAAAATAATCACGAGGCCACAGGAGTGTCTTTGGAGCAAGGCAGCAGTGTTGTCTGGCTGGTTAAATGAGGCAGTGTTATGCAATCTTACCTGGGAAAAGCTGGAGAAAGAGCAGCTTTGTACGGTGTCCTCTGGAGAATAATGCCTGATGGTTGTGTCCCAGTGAGATGCTCTGGGGGAAGACAAACTCGACAGGACTACTTCAGGGTTATCTTCTCCATACGCTAATTTATAGTGGCACGGCCCCTGGATAGAAACACACTCATAGAGTGGGGCCTCTTTAAAGGAAATATGTGGGAGAATCAGCTCCTCACCCCTGTGTTCCCAGTAAGGCCCCACTAGTTATTCCACGTGGGTGTGTGGGAGCAGAGAACTTCCCAGTCCGCCTTTGGTGGCTGGACTGAGAGTGGCAGGAAGAGCGAAGGAAGGTCCGAAGACCACAGAGAGGTCAAAAGCCAGACTGAAATCACTGGAGGAATTTACCTCTGTTTGACATGGTGTGTGCTGTGTTTTGTTTAAAAAACCCCACAATAAAACCAAAGCAAAAGCAAACCAAGAAAGCACAGGTCTTTCTGTAGTGAACCCTGGGGTCCTACTTCCAAACCCCGGAAAACACCATTTGTGTGGGTCAAATCAAAGGAGGGTCTGGGTGTGGGCTCATAAGGGGAGTACTTCTGGCAGCAGAAGCTATACGAGGTCATAGCTGATTATTTTTTTTTCTTGTTTGGTTTTATTTCTGTGTTGTGCTTTCTGCCATGAAGAGGTGCAGCTTGGGGTTGGCCTCATCTTCAGAAAATCAATGAATAATACTTCTGTGATATAATCTATAATAAAGTGGATCATGTCAAAATTCTGTGATAAATTATTTGCTCAAACTGCCTAAATGCATGTTTATTTTGTTATCAAATTACATTGGAAAATGAATTTCCAACCTCTGCCTTCTATTAGTCTATTTTTTGGAGTGTTCTCTATTAGCAGGACGAACCTTGTCAGGTTTTGGGGGTCTTAAATTCGACTCTCACAGCAGTAAGATCTAAGAGGAATTATGTAAGTGAATGGAAAATTACCATAGGTGGTGGTGTTTACAAGGTTGATGGGTATTTATGGGTGACAGTGGTTTTGGTGGTGCTCTAGGCTGAAGGGCTTTGTTACTGGGGAGAGTGCTGGAATTCGGCACTGTGGGTTTCTTGGTGACACCAATCCACGGCTCCCCTCCCTTCTGAGCCCCCGCCAGACGGAAGGAGCTTCCTGCGCGGAAAGTTAGGACTCACTTCTGAGGAGAGGAGAGCAAAGAGGGAATTACTGCACTGAGATCATTTTCTGAAATTTTTAGAAATCTGTTATTTCAATTTTATTGATTTTAAATAAATCCTTTTTTTTTTCCCCAGACCTGTATTCTTGCATTCCACCTTGCTGGCGTGTAGCTCTGAATAGGGTGTTACCCTCAGCTATGCTGCTTTTAACTTTCACTTTTATTAACAAAGCTAATGTGAAAGCAAACTGTTTCATGTTGCCAATTTAATTTCTTTAATTAAAAGTGAAAGTTATAAGCTGGTACAGCCGTGGGTGAAGTTCTAATGTCATCAATGGGGAAAAATAGGTTTAAAATTGAAACTGTTGGCACAGCAGTGGCTCTCAATAGTACAGCACCTGCAGTTGTGACTGTTAACTTTATTTAATGAAAAAAGATGTATTGGGAAGGGGGAGTAGGAGCTGTAAGTGCCATAACTGGGGTCAGGTGGTGCTAAACGCAGGAGACTTATTCAGGAGGAGAGACCCTGTGAGACATTTTCTAACACAGGTTTGAGAATCCAAGACTTCAGAATTATTATAGATGTAATAGAAAACTTTTTTTGTTGGTGAGACAAAGGGTACCAACGTGCAGTGTTGACATTGTGAATTACAACAAAACACTGAATAATGATTGTAATGAGATACATCAGAAAGACTGTTACTCTGCCCACCTGCATGCAGGCTCCTCCAATTTTATAAATAACTGGTGCATGTATTGAAGGATTACATGACTTAGAGATACCTTTCTTTTAAAAGTACTGTTGTTTTCTAATTCTATGAAATACAAAATCCTCCTCTTAACACTGCGCTGTTAATGTGTAATTAGATGTCTTTTTGTGGCATTCTTCCTTAAGCAGGTGAGGGGAGAAGCTGAGGTTTGGAACATTAGGGAGTTTGGTAAGATGGAAATGAAACCCCGTATTTCTAATGTGTTTTGGATACACACATTTACCATGTGCTGCTTTTCATACTTTGAAAGTCTAGTATTTCCATAGCCCTGATGTGATCTATGCAGCTTTCAGATAAGTAAGATGGCAAGTCCTCTTACACAGAGCACTTTCATTCCTAACAATTAAAATATCAGGCTGTCTGGCCTAATAAAAGGAGCTTGTGTTTGGGAGAAATGTTAACAGACCTGGGCTGGTGAATAAATTCTCGGTAGCAGACAGCATTTAATGTATTTAAAAGTCTGTTATCTGGTTAGGATCAGTCCTAGGTTTCTCTGAAAGTACTATGGGAAGCTGCCTTGCTGCTAAAGGTGTTTATATATCAACAGGACGTTCTATTGCGTGCAGCCCAGCTTGCTTTACAGATCTAGTCACGAGGAATAGAGGAGTTGTGATAAACTCCCTGCAAGGATTTGAGCTGGGGGCTCTGGGACTGGTGGGTGCTTCCGAAGCTTTAGAGGATGGAGGAATCTTGGATCATCCAAGAGGCGAGATACAGCATAATATGATGAGGGTGGTAGAGGGGAAGAAGGGAAAACAAACCCAAAAATATGAGATGACTTCAAAGAAAGAATAGAAACCAAAATTAAAAAAACAAGCCCCAAACCCAAGTGCTTAGTCAGTAGCTTGATGAAACTAAGTGTAAAATATTAAAATAATTGGTGAGTAAAGCAGGTGAGAGATGGACAAGCCCTACGAGGGCTGAGCAGCAGCCAGTTGGGCAGCCCCTTTGGAGGCAGGGCAGGAGCTCGTGTGTGGAGTGGAGTGTGAAGAGAAGGCAGTGACATTTTTAAAGCCTATCGAGGCACCTCTGCCAAGCTTGACATTTTCGGTCGCTTGTGTTTGCTTTAATCTGTGTGGCTCAGCATTGAGGAAGCCTTTTATAATTTATATCACATCATAAAGTGAAGAATCAGTAAAACAGTCAATGTTTATACTTTAACACGTATCAGCCTTTATATGCTGCCAATTTTACTTCTGAAGCTTGAGCTCTGCAGGCTGATGCAGTAGGCAGCAGGAAGGAAGGTGGTTTAGACCTAACAATCTGTCTAAAAAATAATAAAATCTGTAAAAATTTATGTGAATTCAAAATGAAACGGAAAATGATGGTTAAATTCCTTAATTTGTTGTTGCTTATCCCAGTAACACCACATCCAGTGTAAAGTTGGAGTAGTACTTGTTTGAAACGAGCCACCCTGGGCTCAGTGGAAAGGCCGTTGGGGGTGTTTGAGGAATAACCAGAAATTCATTGCATTATTCTGAATGTAAAAGTAGTTCTGCCTTCACCTTCAATCTGGGTTTGTGTCTGTAGCATCACCTGGTATTTTAAATCTTCTGTACTGAAAAAAAAAAAGGTGTGTTTAATGTCAGTTGGGAGCTGAATACCTGTTTCCAGCTCTGCAGTGGTTTTTGTTTCTAGTGAATGAGCTGGAGGTTTACACGGAGTAGGTCGTCTCCTGCTTTTGGGGTCTGCTTTTTCAGATTATCCTGAGTCCAAACCTACTTTTATTTAATCAGTTTCAGGAAAAAAAAAAAAAAAAGAGCTCCAGCATGTGCAATTTAGCAAGTTAATATTCTTTCAAGTTTCAGGCCTGTCTTCAGCATAAAAAGAGACAGAGATGGATTGGCAGGAGGGGGCAAGGGTATCCTCATTCCTTCAGGAGCTGTGTAAATGAGGGCACTTCGGGTCTCAGACAACCCCCCAGATCAGTTACACCTCTCTGGTGTTGGGAACAACGGCTTTCCCTGGGTGTCACAAGTTTTAGTGCAGCTTCTTACAACTTTTGATGCGACCTTTTCCGCCCACTGGCCGGGCATGCAATTAAAACATATAATGCATACAATGCCAGCCTTGAGTTCGGGATTCCATCAACTTCAGTGTGTTCATGAGCATAAATAAGAGTTTAATAATTTTAGCATGTGGTTGTGAACTGGTCTGTAGCTGAAGAAATGTACTGTTACGGGTTGTTGTTGCAATTAAACAGTGATTCTTAATGGGTTTTTAGAGCTGTTGTTCCTGGGTTTGAAGGAAAAGGTGGAAGGCACCATTTGGCAACATTTCTCCACTTGTGAAAGTGAGAGCATTCATATTATTAGTATAGTTTAATATAATTAATAATAGTTAATATTATTAGTGCCTGACTGATTTTGTGTTGCATGTTTCTGTGCTGTGCTCCCAGGAAGCTCATCCGGGCAGTAACGTCTTTGTTGCGAAGCCCTGCTCTTCTAGAGGGTGACTTTATAGCTGGTTTCTGCACAGTCTCTACCAGGAGCTGAGTGACAGCTCAGTTGCAAACAGAAAATTATTGTCAAATAAGTGACTCTAAGGAATTGAAATAAAAAAGTTCAGGTAATGGAAAGGGTGTCACTTCTGCTCTCGGAAGCTTGAATCTGTAGCAAACAACTGCAATCTCAACCTGTATGGGAACTTTAGCACTGACAAAAACACGGGGAGGTTTTTGGTGGCTTTTTTTTTTTAATTTAAATCTGGGGTAGATGTTATTTACAACTGAATATTTAACAGTCTTTTGGGTGAGGCCTACGGGTTTGAAATTGCACTTCTATGAATTTGAGCATCCCATCTTGACACCTCCTAACCTGTTCCCCTTTCTTTGCTATTTTTTAACTTACTGCAACAGATGAGGGGTTCTTAAACCATCTGTTAACCTTTTTTCCCCATTTTTTTTCAACATGTAGAGTCGCTCAAGGCAAGAAGACCCAGAGCAAGCCAGACTGAAACAAAAAGCAAAGGAGGTAAGCAGAGCTAGAGATCATTACACTTGACATTTCAAGGCTTGAACATATTAATTTTTTATGCCTTGCTACTTGTATATCGTTAATAAAAATCTGACTAAAAACTTTTTAGGATGTATTTGTTGCTTTGCCTTTGATCTTAATGTTTGCAAACTAATACATTAATACATGTGAAGCCTAAGGAGATTTTATAAGAGAATATTTCCATACATTACATTTTCATTTCCATTTTAGGTAGCTGTAGCTTTTGTTGGCTTGTTGATGACAGCAGCACTAGATTTTGGTGGAAAATTTATGCCTTTGTCTTTTTGTAAAATGTCGCTTTCTTAGAAATGTGCTACTTAACAATTTTGTTCTGGTGAGAGTCTTTCAAGTGATGTAATTGCCAGTCATTTTCTCTGCAGTGTGGTTCAGTGCCCTATTTACTCATCGGTCTAAATTACAATAATCTGGAAATTAGCAAATTATTTCAGATGAAGTTTTGATATGTTATTCTAAGAGTCACAATTTGGGAGGTACTGAGTGCCTTAATTTGCTGGAAATGAGTGATTGGCCTTTGCTTAAGGCGTCTCACGGCTTAAGATCAGGTTGTGGCTTAAATCAACTAGAAAGATTGAAATATCTATCAGTTGAAAGTCATTCCTGCTTCAAAATCGAGCAGCATCGTTTGCAGCAAACGGATGCAGGTTTTTCAGCCAACTTCTTTGGTGATATATATATCTATATATAATCTTAGAAGGCAATAATTATACATTAGAAGGTAATATATACAGAAAAATGCATATAACAAGTTGTTTTGTGTTGACCTGTTCTTCCTGTTCGTTTCCCTGCTGGCGGTGTTGTGTAGTTCCGTTAGCTATACAGATTTTATATATATAACAGTGAAAAAAAATCCAACTAGATGGTTGTTTTACTTGATGTCTTTTTTCATTGCACGATTATGTAGTAAGATTTGCTGAAATGAGCTCTTGTAAACATCAGACCAGGCCTCAGTGTTTCCAGGGCTGGGTTTGTCGAGCCAGTATTCAAATGAAATAAGAGTAATCAAGTTATTTGGCAGGAAAAGAGCCGGAATATTACTGCTACTTGAGTTTAGTGCGTAGCCAGTCTATGCAAAGGATGAATCAGGTTTGTGAAAATAATTAATGGGCAGGCAAAACTTGCTGTTGAGCTGAGAAGGAAAGCTGCCGCGCTGCGGGGAGAGAAAGCAGGCTGGAAATAAGCGCCTTTCTTCCTGCCACAGCATTTGCCTTCATCAGCGTTCTGATTTTTGGATATTGGAAACTTGAGGGAGCAGAAGTAAACACCGGGGCGGGTAAAAGCACATTTTCTAGTAGTCAGAGTGAAATAGTGATTCTCTCCTGGCTGCAGTAGGAGTTGTGCTCCAGCCAGCGGTGAGAACTGGGGGTCTGCTGGGACCTGTGTTTCTCACCCACTAGAGGGAGCGGGGCTGTGCCGGCCTGGGAATAAAGGAACGTGGATGGAGTCTGTTCCCGGCGATGGGAGCGGTGGTGTTGGTGAAGAGGCAGCCAAGTATTTTGGTGGTGACCTGAATTGAGGGATGCTTCGATGGAACTGGGTTGTGATGGCGAGGCGGCGCTGTGCCTGGGTACCATAGCGCCTCCGAGTATGGCTGCTCTGTCTGGGGGCTGAGCACTGGTCTCTTGGACCTGGGCCCTGCCTTTTTATTTCCCCACCCTTCGAGTGAGAGTGTAGAATCCGTGCCTCTCCCTGAGCTTGGATTTTGGGCTACGTATTTTGAACCCGTAAGAAATACAAGCACGTCTCTGTGTTCAGCAATTGGGCTTCTAAAGCGCTTTTCTTCAGCTAGTTTAGACACTTTCACTTGAAATATTCAAATATATTTAATGAAAACATAGTCTTTTGCATTAATTTTGCAAAGGGGAGGATGAAGTGGGACTGGCAAGATTTTGGTTTAATATTGTTCCTGTTTTGTTGTGTGGTTTTTCTGCCTTGGACGCTGAATATGTGCTGGTGTCTCCAATTGCACTGGCACTGCCAAAATAAAAAAAAGGGGGGATTTTATAGTACAATAGGTCGATTAGATGGAGTGTCTTTGGCATGGCTGTATTTGACATTAGAAGCTTTGAATCAACTCCTAAAAAAATGTAAAGATTTCAAAACTTCACTGCCAAGTGGGCTACTCTTAGACGTGCACATGACCCATAACTGAGAGAGAAATTGGATTTCTTCCAGGTTTTGTATAAGCTGATGGATATAATACTGTCAGATTTGATAATAAGCTGGATTTGAAGCTGTGTTTCTATGATTCCTGTGTCTTGAACATTGCCTGAAGGCCTTTGCTGCTCAGATGTTCTTCTGGCCAGTGGTGAAGTGGCTCCAAGGGGCTGATTTAAAAAGCAGAAAGAGGGCATCCAAGAAACGTGCAGTGTTTTTAGCTCGTGTTACTTGGTTAATAACCTGGTTGTCAGATACTTTGTTCTTTTGTATCAGCAAAGTGGCCTTGTCTTGGCATTCAAAATAGAGGTACCAACAAAGGCTAATAGTATGAAGAGGGAAGAAAGACGAGCAAAAGGGTATTTGTCCCAAAACATTCTATTTTAGGGATATCTTTATGGGTCTGTTTCATTCTGGAACATTCTGGTTTTCTTCCAAATTAAAAAATTGAAAAAAAAAAAAAAGTCCATTTTTTTCACAGGGCTCCAGCATTAAGAAGCCACCTCATGTATGGGGAGATCACTGTGTTCTTTGAACACCTTTGAAAATGAGTTTGGTATGGTGAAGATTATTTCACCTTTTGTTCTTTAGCCGTGTCTTACTCCATTTATTAGTCAGTCGTCAGACCCCTCTGCATGTTATTGAAACCAAAGTGGCCTAAATCAAGTTTAAATTGTGTTTAAATACTTGGCAAAGCAAACAGAAGGTCCATGTAGGCATGGCCTCACTAGGGAGAGGAGACACAAGAGGAGGAGGGTTCATTCCCACCCAGAGCTGTGCTGTTCCAGTGAAATCAGCCCAAACCCACTCCCGTTTCAGGGCCGTTGACTGATAGTGCTTTAGCACCAACCTGTTTCAGATGAACTGGAGTGAACGCAGTGCAGAATGTGCCTGTGGGCTTTCTGTCGCTCAAAACTCCCCATTTGCTTTCACACTTGGAAATTGGTGCGGGTTTTTGTCAGTGGGCATTGGGTGGTTGCTTTAATGGTTAAATCTGTTGAATAAACTGGTGAAAAATACTTGGCACTGAGACTATGCTAGGGAAAAATGTTACTCCTTACACTGTTTTCTAACCTGAATTCCAAAACGTTTGACTATCAGTACAGGTTAACATAAGAAATAGTGTCATTTATGAGCGGTCCCCGTTTCATATTGCACAAGTTTAGCTTTTAAATCAAGTTTTAGAACTGATTGATGTAGTCTGTTGGAAGCATGGGGAGTCACAAATATAATATATGGAGCCAGGCTCTTCTCAGTAATGATAGGACAATGATAGGACAAGGGGTAATGGGTGCAAACTGGAGCATAGGAGATTCCAGTTAAATATGAGGAAAGACTTCTTCACAGTGAGAGTGACTGAACAGTGGCAGGGGCTGCCCAGGGAGGTGGTGGAGTCTCCTTCTCTGGAGACATTCCAAACTCGCCTGGACGCGTGATCTGATGTAGATGTTCCTGCTCCGGCAGGGGATTGGACTGGAGGAGCTTTCAAGGTCCCTTCCAATCCCTGAGATTCTGTGATTCTGTGGTAAGTTAAGGAATTTATGCATTCTCTGATTTCCATTGAAAGGGTTCATTAAGTAGGACACAAACCAGGCCATGTAAGTGATAGCAGGAATAGATCAAGATTAGGAATAATTGAATCAACACTTGGTAATTGATAAAAGAAATGATTTAAAAGAAAGACAGAGGAGGTGAGACCCTAAACATTCTTCCTGTCATGAGTATTTTTTTACTTTCAGTGTCTGTTGGCTAAAAGTCTTTTAATTCAAAAGTCAAGTAGCTGAGTGTGATCCTGAAAGATTAACTTGGTTAAAATCTGTGTGTCATCACCAACCAAGAATATTAAAGACTTAAACCAGACACCTTAGCTGTCTGGGCGTGCATGCAGGGCCCAGATCAGCTGAGACAGTGCTGGGTTGAGTCTGTTCTCGGGTGTCCTCAAGTGAAGGCTCAGACCTGTGGATACTGCTAAGAGAAGCCCTTTACATACCCCTGTTGGTCTGATCAAGTCCTTTATCCACCTTTTTAGGGTGTGCTCAAGTCCTTTCACAGTGGTCTTTACTCAGGGGGCTGCTGACATGACTGTTTGATGGCCAGGAGCTTTGGGAGCCCCCAGTTGTGGCTCAGGAGAGCAGGAAGGTGCTGTCCCTGCTCCCCACGGGAGCAATTAGATTATGAAAACAATTTCCCTCTGAGTAGTTTCTCGTCATCGCATTAATCTTCGCTTACCAATTCTGTGGGAGTAGGTTCTTTTAAAATATTTAAATAATTATTGCAGCTATCGCTGTTTTCATAAGGCACATAAGCAAAGGAAAAGGATTTTGTTTGGTAGGTTCATTTACTCACCTTTTGAGTGCAAACTTAACTCCTTAGAGACTGTGCTACTAATGCAGCATCTCTCGTGATGAGGAATCTAAGGAAGTTTTCTATTTCATCATGCCTGACATCAAAATATTGATTCAAAGGCAACAATCTTCTCTTTAAAAAGTTTCTCCAAAACCTTTCCACTGAGAACTTTCTCTCGTAGAAAGACATTCCCTGAAGTTGGGGTCTGACTTTTCCACTGCAGGGAAGTAACAGTAGGATTTTCCACCCTTTTAGATCCCCTGCAGTTCTCCTTGCGTGTCTGTAGGAATAACCAGAGTTCCCACTTTGGGACTTCCAGGCACTACTGAACAACTGGAGGGTGGCAGCCCTCTATTTTCTAGGCACTTTTGGCTGCCCAGACACCAGAGCTCGATGAAGAGATGAGGGAAGTGTTTTCTTCCACCTCCAGGGTGTGGGATTTGTGGTAAGGATGATCTGGCTTTGCCTCTCCTGAGCATCGAGAGCTGCATCCTGTGGTTCTGTGAGAGGCAGTGAGGGAGTTGGGATTGTTTAGTTTGAGGAAGAGGAGGCTGAGGGGAGACCTCATCCCTCTCTACAACTGCTTGAAAGGGCATTGCAGAGAGGTTGGTGCTGGTCTCTTCTCACGGGCAATGAGCGATAGAAGGAGAGGGAATGGCTGCAAGCTGCAGCAGGGGAGGGGTAGGCTGGACATTAGGAAAAGGTTTTTCACAGAGAGAGTGGTCAGTCAGTGGAATCAGCTGCCCAGGGAGGGGGGGGAGTCCCCATCCCTGACTGTGTTTCAGAGTAGATTAGATGTGGTGTTGAGGGATCTGGTGTAGGGGAGAACTTGTGGAGTAGGGCTGATGGTTGGACTCGATGATCCCAGGGGTCTCTTCCAACCTGAATGATTCTATGATTCTATGAATGTACACAGAGGCACTTCCTCTTCTCAATGAGTTTTTAAAAAAAATTCTTTGTATACATCTAAATATATAAATGTGTGTGTATATGTATATCAGCTCCGTTTCTGCAAGGAAGATGTTGAGACTGAATTTCCAGTTCTGTTTCTCTGGCACAGTCAAAAGAAAAAAAAAAAAGGAGAGAGACTTTAATTTGGAGGAGGCTGTGGACATGGAAAAATCACGTAACAGCTTTATCTGCACGCTGCAACGGATCTAGCTCCAAATAACAGCGCTTTAGATGTTAGACTACGATCACCTATTTAATAAGTAGAGGGCAGCAAATGTCAGCCCTGTCTGCTTGTCAGGAACGGAGGAGGTTGCTCGGACAACAGTCTGAAATAGGATGTAGATGCTTTGGTCCCTCGGCTGAGTCCGCCCCGCGGCACAGACGCTGGCGAGGAGAGGTCAAGGTGTTCTTGCGCTGCAGCCCTGCGGGCAGGTTCCCCCCCGTCCCCGTCCCCTGCACACACATGGGTTCCCTCCTCGGGAGCAGACCCCGGGGAGGGCTGTGCCGCGGCGGCCGAGCGGAGATGTTTGCCAGCCCCGTTTGGCAGCCCCGGGGCGGCACGCAGCTGCCAGCTTTCATCTGCCCCCGGTTGCTCCGGGCGCTCCGCCTCGCACGGTGGAACCTTCGGGGGGCTGGGAGGCACCTACTCCCTCTTCTGCTCCTCTGCCCGCTCCCCCGGGGCCCAGCATCCCTCAGCCCCCCCCCGCCAGCCGATCATCGCTCCCTCCTTTGTGCCAGACCCACACACAAAGGTCCTCCCGTGGTCCGGAGCGGGGTCTGCATCATCTGCCCAGGTCCTCCTTTGAAACGTGTATGCTTCCTCCAGCTGCACATCCCAAAATCCATGATCTCTCTCTGGCCGGTCGGTGGGAGAGGAAGGAGTTCACGGGAGCAGGGTTAACCCTAAACTTGGAACCGCAGTTATAACAGTTTTAGAAGAGTCCTTTAAAACCAGCAGATTTCTGACCGAGCCAGTACACGCGTGTGCATCGCATCCCTGTGTCTCCAAGTAGTTTCTAACATACACAAGACATCAATTTTCACCGCTTTCCTGGAGAATGTTATTGAGCAGGTTGTAGAATCAGGTGCAAAGAAGTAACCTGATTCTGCAAATCTGTTTTGTGAAGGTGGGCTGTAATTTTCCTGCAAGGTCTGTCAGCATCTCCTGTCGGGATGTGACAGTTTCTGGGTACCCACTTACCCATGTGTCTGGTTATTGTCCACATCGGCTTTGGTGTCGTTTTCAGGGAGTTTATTGTGGTAGAATTTGAAGGCACATTTAATGCAGTTACACGCGGGGTCAGTAGCAGCATCAAAGCCAACAGAATTTGTCCCTCTGGTGTTAGATGCAGCCTCGTATCAAAACATCACCAGGAGATAATTGTCATTTATTGTTATCAGCTGCATTTAACATTTTTACTGAAATGCAGAATATTTTCGTAATTATATAGATATAAGGATATGTTTATGTATGCCATTTATGTGAAAACTAGCCCAAAACATTGTGATTTTGCATTAATTTCCGGTTTTTACATATTTAGCAAGTATTGCCAATCTCCTCCCCTTTGATTTTTGTTATTTAAGGTGCAAAGAAGAGCTTAAAGCTGGTTTTTGGGTTTTTTTTTTCTCTTTTTGTAACGCACCGAATCTGTGTTTCTTTTTCCAGCGGTTTCACATTTCATTCCCCCGTCTCTGATAACAAATGGCGTGCCGGAGTTTGTGCTGTGTTTCGTAGAGCAGAGTCCTTTGGCGAGTGGGCTGTGGGAACAATAAGCATTTGTGACAGGTTGTTTGTGGAGTCCTTCCTCTGTGCATATGGCAGGTCGGAGTGCCGTCGCGAGCGGATTATCCCCTGCTCCCGCATCGGAAAAGAGGGCCCTTCCCGCCGGTGCGGCTGCTCTGCACCGGGAGCCCCCACGCTGAGCCGGGGCTGAGAGGAGTTGGGGCAAGTTCCTGGGTACCAAGGGTCAGGGGGGAGAAGCTGAAGGCAGCAAATAGCTTTGAGCTTGCTGCTGGTGTTTATTAGGAATTTTTGCACCGAGTTTAAAACTGCTTTGAGAGGGTCAATCCGATCTATAACAGGCCGTCACTAAACGTTCTCCCGATTTAGAGCCAAAAAACCCCTTTTAGGGCGTGTAGAATCATTATTACTTAGGGGGCAGTGTGTTCTAATCCTGTATTTTTTTCAACTGGGCTGGTCTGAAAGGTGAGGGTTGCTTGTGGTTTTTTTTAGACATCTTTATTTTGAAGATCTGTTTTAGCAGGTAAGGAAATTTTAGCCAATTAGAAGAAAGTCAGCAAGGCTTGTTTTCAGGATTGTGAGGAAGAGGAGCCTGTAACGAGGGGCTAGTCTGTAGCTTTCCTCCCCTGTTATAATGTGCCAAGGAACAGAGAGCAGAGAATATAGTGGAAATTTTCTGTGAAGAATTAGATTCTGCTGTTGGTGACACATATTTTAGACTTCTAATATGCTGAAGGATCGTTAAGATCTAAATCAAAGGTTCAATTTGCGGTAAATTGAAACTGGATTAAACCCCCGTGTGTTGTTTTGGAGATGATGGGGAGCATCATTGTGGGAAAAGCAGAAGTAAGAGGGAAAGATTAAAACCATTTCACTTGAAAAGCTGAACGTAAGAAGGTACATTTTAGATCATCTCATTTCCTTTTTAATGCAAATCTGATTCTTTGAGTATTCACAGTTTTTATTTATTTATCCTTATACAGAAGTTAGAAATTATTACATAGTGGGAATGTAGGGGGTTCTATAGTGCAATAACTGTAGTGCAACTATTGCACTCACTTCATTTGTTGGTGAAAAAGGATTTAAAGAGAAAACAATTTTGCATAGAATTAATTAAGGGATTCTTAAAGTGCAAAGCTGAATGTAACTGCAGTGCTTTAAAGTAGAAAAACACGGGAGAAAACAAACAATGCCCCTTGAGCAGATGCTCATTCATGTAGGAGAGCTGCTCTTTGATTTTGGAGAGGTGGTGTGACTTGCAGTGGGGAACCTTGATTTATTGTGTCGTTATTTATATCTGCAATAAATGAGGAATAAGCATAAAACATGAAAAGGGAAATTAGGTATTATGCTGGTTCTCTTACTTTTTGAATTTTATTTACATGAAATATCCATATTTTTTTAATGGCGTGTTGCTGTGCCTTTTGTTGACCATATCTGTACGCCAGGTCTGTCTGCTTGTTTCCATTGGCTTGTCATGTTCACTAATTAGGGAACTGCTGCATGATTCACCTTGTTAATTAGAGGGACTTGCACACAAAGGCCCTTCGGGCAGTGCGAAAGAAGAGCCTAGCACTAGTGCCCTGAGAAAGCTACAGCCTGTGAAGTAATTCTTCTCATCTACCTTCTATTTTTTATTTGAAATGAATAAATCATTGAGATTTTCCTTGTGGAGTGAGAATGCAAGAATTCACATCTTTGTAAGATGTAAATTATACGTGATCAATAGAAGGGGATGACTACTGTATTGTACTTACAAGATTCCCTAATTTACTACTTGTCAGGGTATGAAAAATTGCTTGAAATATTTTGTCCCCACACTGTGGTGTGTTGTTCCCTTGATCTGCAGGAGAAACGAGCAGCAGCGGGTTTGCCATGGTTAAAAATCTAAAATAGGAAAGATGTAGATTATTTAAATCTGGGGCTTGTTTTGCATCCCCAGTGGAAGTTCCATTTTGCAGGCGAACCCCCAGTGCTACCTCCACAACTTTTCAGGGGGAGGAGAAGGTGGGCGTCCGGCTCCTTCTGTTCCCGGCGCTGCTCTGCCTCGCATCTCGCTGTTGAAGAGAGCGGGGCGCTGGCTGTGTTGTGTGCTCCTTAGCTGGGTATCGCCTCAGAATAAATTAAAATTGTTTTTGTCGTGTCACTTAGGCTTGATCAAACCACAACCCAGACCGCGAGAAAAAGGGATATTGCCTTAAAAGTGCACAACCAGTTCTCCCCACTACACATTCCCCATCTGTTTGTGACACTTCAGGAATTAACTTCAGTGCCGTTCGCTCGAACTGTTTGATTAAAATTACTTATTACAGCCAAATGATTTTTAGTAGATTGCTACAGCTGCCTGGTTTCCTCAAATGAGGCCGGCAGTTTTAAGATGCACATTTCCCATAAGAATGGTAGAGAACTGGGATCAAAACTGGGCATTTTCTGTGCCGGTAATCTACTTAGTGAAGCCTCTGCCAGAATTTCTCCTTAACTAGTCTGTCGAGCGCACTTAGCATTTCTGCTGTTCTGAAGTTTTGTGGCAATGGCATATAGGCAGAGAAATTGTACCAAAATAAAATAGAAATACTTATTTTGAAAAATGGGGAAAATGCTCCAGGCTGGCTTGCGACGTTCTGGTGTGCCGTGCTGCCACTCTTCTCTTCCAGGAACCTGAGATCTTTCTACACCCCTTGGTCTTCCATTGATTGCATTGTACTGACCCAGAACATCCTCTCCCCATGGTTTGGTGCAGTTCTGGTGTACTCATTCTTAATTACTTCAGGTTTCAAGCCTGCGCCAGGGATGGAATAGAGCTAAGTGTCACAAAAGCCTGTGCTTTGCTCTCAGAGCTCATGGGACACAGAGAAAATAGAGTCCTTGGTGGGAGTCTCTCCCGGTGCCGACACAAAGCCGTAGCAGCCATGGTGGGGTGTGTGTGTGTTACTATCCAGGTGGCTGTTGTAGTACTTGGATACAATGGGAGATTCTTTAAGGGGTATTTTCAGGAATGTTTGTTTCAGGGACATGTCTGACCCGGCAGAGCAGTCGATTGGTGTCCAAGCCCAGCCTTTGCCCCTGGGCTCAGTGGCCAGCATGGCCTGGGGGAGCTCCTGCCTGCCCTGTGGCCCAGCAGCTGGTGGAAAAGCCCAGTTGCGAGACAAATCTGACCCTCGTGTTTTCTAGCACGTGATTTTACAAAAACAAAGTGTATTGTCTCACTTCTCTTTGTTGAATTGCCTCCTGTTATCCCTGTGTTTCTGGCAGAAACCCTAACCAAAGCTACAAGCTTGATGAGTTTGCTGCTCTTTGTGACTCTGGTCTGTGACTCTGGACAGGACTGTTGTTTGTACAGGCTTTCATTCTGTTTTCTAGCCCTACTCTTCATTATAGCATCCGTTTCGGATCCCTCCCATAGCACCTCGCTTAAGGTAAACGAATGTACTAGAAATCTTGGGAGGGTGGTAGCCCCTCACTTATTTCCCAGCCCCTCTGTTAATCTCTCTTAACCAGTCACTCATGATGGTGCCCCAAGAGCGAGGATGTTCTTCTGTGGTGGGATTCAGGAGCCTGTGAATATAAGCCACCAGGCTTCTGGCTGGAAGTCTTTCCAGTCAGGTTTATGCTGTACGAGTGTCTCGTTTCCTTTGAAGAGGAGTTTGAGATTTACAGTGTCTGTTGTTGGGTTGCTCTGAAATAAAATAGAGACTGATAACAAAAAAGAACAGATCTTGGGGAAATTCCTTCAAAGCTTTTCCTGCTCTAAATCACTTACCAGCTCCAGTAGTGCTGGTCCTGCCAGTTGTCTGTGCCTCAGAAGCTCCTTGCTCAAATCATCTGCTTTTGGCTCAGCAAGTCCTCCACAGATACCCATAAAGAGCATTAGTTGATTAAAGGCACTAAGGAAAAATGGGGTAATGAAAACTTCAACATATTTGGGGAATACAATAATACTGGAGACAAAGTATGTTAAAAAAATCACAAGTCTTTTCAAAATCACTCTCAAAATACTTCATGCTTTTGATTTTTTTATAAGCCATGGGTAATCTCTTAAGGAGACTTCCAAGAAAATTAAACCTTCGACTCTGACTGTATTTCAGTCAGTATGTGGTCTTGAGTAGTAAGCAGATAAAATGGTTTATTTTCATAAAATTGCTTTTAACTAGGAGATGTACATGACTTGAGAAAATTACAATTAAGGCTTTTCTTCAGGGAAAAATAAAAATAAAAGGCAGGACGCACCTGGCATTTTCTGCCAGAAGTTTGACATATATTGTGTTGAAAGTAATAAGGCAAATGGTAATGGAAAATTTGACTAAACTTCTCGACAGTAATGAAATTAGATGGAACAAACAGGAATGCCTATTGCGAGACAGGCGCTTGGTCAGAGTACCCTGGTTAGGGTTCTAGAACTGTAGATGCTCATTATTTTGAGAAACGACAATCTCGGGGGCTGAAATGTTCCCAGTTTAGTCTTTGCCCAGGGTGATTTTTTACAAACACTGTGATAATTCTCAACGGTTGTTAAAAGTGTGTGGGAAGGAAAGGAAAAAAAAAGACAAATGTTAACACACACACACCCCGTTTCCAGGAAAGTAAAATCTTATCTGCTTCAAATTGGTGTAGCCATTCCAAATAGATAAAGACTTCCAAGTAGCTGCTGGAAGTGATGGCTGGAGCTTTCACTGGGCTGGGGAGAAGGCTCATGGAGAGTTAGCATCCAGCTTTCTGCTGAAGAAAATCAGATCTAATTTGGCAGAGCTGCGAATGTTTCAACGTCCTAGAGGACGTGTTCAGTGTATGATTTGCTGTTCTCCATGTACCGCTTCCCTGGTACCGTGCTATTGCAGTGCCACTTCTAAACCTCACCTTTGGTTCTTACCAGTCGGTGTAGCGTTGCTGTAGAACCTTCAGAGACTCGGGCAATGCAGCAGAGAGGTGGGAGCAGAGCACGGGTGTTCTGCAGACATCCTCTGCTCTCCGAGGCGCTCTCTGAAGTTCAACAATCCTTTTTTATCACCATCCTGGACTTGTTGAGGTTACTGCCAGCATTTTTAATGAGTTTCAGTTCTTCGTTGCTCCTGCTGTGGACATCTTGGGTAGTGTGTAATGGTTCCACCTTTCAGGCTCTCCTCGGCAAAAAAGATGCTTTTCCAGGAGGTGTAATCACTGTCTGGGACTGACTGATGTATGATGCAGAGCCATCAGTTAGACAAGCTTTTCCCAGCACATGACCCTGTTATCAGGAATGAAGCCATCCATTGCAAACAGAATTAGGAGGGCTCTCCGTTGAAGCCTATTGGCTAGAAATCAGCGCTTAAATCACTGTTCATGTGATCTTGTTTTCATCATACACTTCTGGCGTTTAGCTCGCTCTGTCACCAGTCTCCTGTTTGGTGTTCCTTCCTGGCTGTCTTGGTTCCTGGTTGCAGTTTACAGACTGTCGATATTTATAGCTTCTGTCTGTTGCACTGTCAGCCTCTTCTGTGTCCTCTCCTCTCCTTCTTAGGTATTTCTGAACTGTGTCAGGAATTGTTAAGTGGCCAAAGTCTAGTTCTTTGTGGGCTGAGTTAGCTCTGTGACTACAGCAACTTACTTTTACAACTCAGCTTCAATTCCCTTATCAAATACTCCATTGACAGTATTTAAATATACTTAGTACTTCCTCAAGCTCTTCCTTATTCTTTATCTTCACCGTCATCTCTGTCTCCCTGTCACCGGGTTATTTTCCTTCCAGGCCCAAACCCATCCCTGATTTCTGCCTGCAGGTAGAGAAACACCTTCGTGACCTTTCTCTCTCTCATGTAATGAGAAAAATCTCCCTTTTATTTTTGAAGGTATTTATGCATAGACTGGAATTGTTAGAGTTCCAGTCATCCTCTTTCTGATCATACTGAAGGAGATTTCTCCTGGTGCAGTCTTCGGCAGCTACAGCTCAGGCCCTTTTTCCACCCACATCTCTGCTTTAAACAAAGCTAATTTCAGTTTGTGTAGGTTTTCCCTTCATGTGGGAACACATTGCGCTTTCCTTCTAAGATTCTCATGGTTTTGAACAACTCCTGTGTGTCTGATGAGTACTGCCATACTTCATTCGCGGTTTGACATTCCCTTTTCCTGCGGGTTGAGGTGACACAGTGTGATTCACTGGGATGATGGGTGGGATGTTGATCCTCTGGAGGGTTGGAAGGCTCTGCAGGGGGATCTAGCAAGGATGGATGGATGGACTCTGAGGTCAGTGGTGTGAGGTTCAACAAGGCCAAGTGCCAGTCCTGCCCTTGGGTCATTCTAGAGTGGGTGGAGCTCCTGGGGGTGTTTGTCAACAGCAGCTGAATATGAGCCAGCAGTGTGCCAAGGTGGCCACCAGCACCCTGGCCTGTATCAGGAACAGTGTGGCCAGCAGGACTGGGGTAGTGACCATCCCCCTATACTGGGTGCTGGTGAGGCCCCACCTCAAGGACTGTGTCCAGTTTTGGGTCCCTTATGATAGAAGGGACATTGAGGGGCTGGAGTGTGTCCAGAGAAGGGCAACGGAGATGCTGAGGGGTCTGGAGCACAAGTCTTGAGAGGAACAGCTGAGGGAGCTGGGGGTGCTCAGCCTGGAGAAGAGGAGGCTGAGGGAGACCCTTCTTACCCTCTACAACTCCCTGAAAGGAGGGTGTAGCCAGGGGGTGTCAGTCTCTTCTCCCAAGGAACAGGCGATGGGACAAGAGGAAATGGCCTCAAGTTGCACCAGGGGAGGTTTAAGATGGAGATTGAGAGCCATTTCTTCCCCAAAAGGGTTATCAACCTTGGAAGAGGCTGCCCAGGGCAGTGGTGGAGTCATCATCCCTTGAGGGATTTAAAAGTCAGGCAGACATGGTGCTAAGGGACACGGGTCATTGCTGGGTTGATGGTTGGACTCGACAATCTTAAAGGTCCCTTCCAACCTGGACAATTCTATGACTCTGTGATCACATCACTGACAGTAACAGATGTATTTCTGGTGGAAGATCCCCTGTTGTGCTTGCTGAGGAGGAATAATTCTCTGGTGACAGCACATATCACAGCCATGGCCAGGCTGGTTTCGTGTTCTGGAGTGGAGAAGGTGTTTGGCTTGAGATCTGTGGGGTTTCATACCAAGTATCCGGCAATGGTTTTACAGTTGTCTTTCCACTTACAGTACAGTTGTTTTTTTCATACCTTGAACAAATCCATAGAATTTATTCCTCTACACATGCTGTCCTTGAAATTACTCTTGAGTTAGTTGATCTTGTAGAAAAGCTGAAAATAATCTTCACTGTTCTTTGTGGTTATACTGGATTTAGTTCTTGAATATTGAAAATGAATCCACGCTGATCTGTGAAGCAGGGGGTTTGTCCCAGTTGTGTGGACTGCCCCAACTGCTGGTGGAGAAAAAAATTCACTGAGCATGTATTCACACTGTATATTTATTTATCTCTACCTCAGTGAGTGCTCTCGGGATGGCTTATAGTGCAGAAAAGACTTCAAGTGAAAAAGGCTTCAAGTAAATGCTGTTTTCTGTTGCAGAATTCTTTCCAAGGCCCCATGAGAAGTGTGCTCTTGGTTTTGGAGATTATTAAATCTAGGCTTTAAGATGTTCCAGATGGACATACGGCTGTCTTCCTCGTGGCAGATGGCTTGTGGCACTTCTTTCAGGGATACCTACACGTCCTGTAACAAATAATGGTGGAAGGGAACACAAACCGAGATTTGGGAACCTGTGTTGTTAGCTTTACTTCGTGAAAGCGGTGAGGTAGCGGTGAGGTGGGCTTGTCATGGCATGTCACTGTCATTGTGTGAAATAACATGGGTGCTTAATTCTTCCACTGTGCTCTTCATCTAAGGGGTGTCTCTGGGTTAAAGCTGTCACTAAGTAATACCTCTCCATAAGTAAATGCTGCACTAAAAATGAATCGGGATCAGAGAGGGAGCAAGGAACAGCATCTCAGCTGAAAGTGGTTTTCTTGTATAGTGCATTGGAACGTTTGTCTGTGGTTTGGATAAAATATTTTGACTTTCAAAAAAGTTAATTGTTGTTGATTAGCGTGAATGAAGCATCGCTTCCTTCTCCGAGGGCAGACATTTCAATATGCTATTGATAAATATATCCATATGAATTGCAATGAAAGCAAGTTAAAGAGTGCTATTGCATCAGCAGCCCAGTCCACACATGGAGTGTGGGTGACTGCAGCTATCCAACAGCTCTTCTTGCTGGCTGGCACAGAGTGAGATTCACTGCTGCTAAATCATGGTAACCAACGGGAAGTTTGTTTATTTTATCAGTATGTAGAGATACCAGCAGGTGCTTCATTTGTTTAAACATCCAGAAACTGTTAACTGGCATAGAAGATAAAAATCATTGTAGGCACAGACCACTTTCTTATTTTAAAACATAATTAATCACACAAAGAAGCTTCAGAGGCTTTAGTTTCCCAGGTATTTTAAGGGTCATTGTGCAATATTGAAGATGGCTACCTGTACTTCAGGTTACTTTTCAGCACAGAGTTCAGAGGGGGACTGCTGTGGAACTGTGTGTGCAAACTGGTTGCAAAGTCATTTCCAGCTGATGCAGGGAATGTGGTTCTGGAGGATACTGGGGAAAAGAGCCTCCACGGCCAGGGTCGTGCGTTTGGCATTGCGTGGTACCAGGGGTACCTCTCCAAAGTCATCTCTGTTGACACCAGAGCAGTTAAATCTCCGTTGATTACACTGCTCCCACAAAACTGTTGGGCTGTTCCTAAACTTCTGGCAAGATACCTGCTACAACCGCATCAGGAAAGTAGTTCCTTGTCTCCACGGCACTCGTTATGCAAAGCTCCTGCGGTGGTTACACACCTCCAGGATGTTGAATAACATCCAGGAATCTTGTCAGATGTCTTCCTAGGAATATCCATAAACTGTGAAGATGTTTTATTGTCAGCAAAGCGATGGTTAATAGTGAGTGTGCAGAGGTGGTCCCTTACGCCAGCCCGAGCGCCGCGAGGTGAATGCCTTTGTCGGTAGTGGCTGCCAGGATCGTAACTCTGCTGATTATTTTCAAATGTAATTTCATGATCTTCTGCCTTCAGGTGGGCATTTAAAAAAATAATCAGCGACAGCTAATTTTTAGAAGACTGATGAGAATTTGTGTAATACACTATCAATGGAGTATTTCAGCACTTCAACCCTTGCTTTATAAAACACCGGGATGCTCTTAGGAGGATGCGTGTGTGTTGGGTGGGTTTGCTTGGTATGTTTTGACCAAGGTTCATGAAGGCTCACATAAGAAGGTTGTTTTCTGTCGTAACATACAAGGTGTGCACTGTAAAACCAGTACCAGGAACCGTACTGGGGTTTTGTCTGGAGTTTTTGTACCCAGCAGCACATTCCTTACTGGTATAAAGCAGTGTCCATTAGTCCCAGCAGGGGTGGGTGGTACATGAGGCAGGTTGTACAGGAGGGCCCGTGTCTGGAGAGCTTAGAGCTCTTCTCACTCAGGAAGGGACCAAGAACCTGAGGAATAAAGGGGTGCAAACCCTTCTGAAGAGTCAACCTCTTCCACTTTTGCTTGGCACTTTGCAGGTTTCCAGGCGAGGGCAGGATTTGTCCCAATACAGGAAATCTAGAGAAATGGCATGTTTTGCTTTACAATTTGCATGGGCAAAAGTAAAGAAATACTTCTTGGAGCAACTTTTCAGAAGCACTAGGTGCTTATGTTACATGTTGAAGCCATCGCTGTATATTGCAATGCAGGTAGTACACAGAGCCAAGAATTAGCTCACTGTTGGTTTAAAAATGGTGACTTTGGGTAAGAGAGCCGTACAAGGAGGTGTGCATGACACCAGTTACCATCAGACTCCATTGCTGACCTCCCAGGAAACAAGCTCTTTCTCCGGTGCAAGGTTTCTGATCCTGTGAAGCCATCCACTTTGCAGCTTGTTCTGAGATCACTCCCAGCCAGTTGGCCCTCGCTTAAATATTCATCAGACTTGGGATAATTGTGATAACCCTTATAGGCTGGCAAGCACGGCAAATTAGCAAAAAGATGATTGATCTTTTTTTATATGCGGTTTTATCTTCAACCTTTCCTGGATATATGTTATACTATAGTAATAATTTCTTCTCTAAGGTATTTGCCAGTATCTGGATTTGCACATCTATTTACAGTTGCCTTGAAGCCTCATAATTACAATACAGCTGAAATGTCCATTTTCTTTCCCTGACTACAAATAGGGATCAATCGAATTTTAAATGACTGCTTACGGGCTAGCTTCCGATCATGACCTTTGTAAATGATTAGAGCTCACCACTGTTGCTATCTACCTTGAAAGGGTAAGCGGGCAGGTCTGTCTAACTGGCATTTAATCTGGAAGAGAGCCAAAGATATTTGAGCTAAAAACCTAATATGAGTTGGCAAAGAGAAGTATGCACAGACCTTTGCACTATTATTTAGATATTTTTTTTTTCCACGTTTCTTTTTTCTTTATGGTATTTAGGAAATTCTTTCACCCCGTAGATAAAGGGGATGTGTGTTTGTAGGTGATTTTATACTGAGGTTATGGTAATACCTGAAGCTGCAAAATATGTGGAAAAAATGGGTTTTCCAACTCCAAGTGTAAATTTTCTTTTTCTGAAGAACAGGTAGATATGTTGCACTGCTAAACAAATAAGTCTGGAAAATGCACCAAACAGTGCAAATAAGGCATGAAGTGGACCTTCCTTTTCTAGGCAGAAGTGGATGGATAAAAGATACCATAGATTGGTGCTTTTTTTTCCTGAATTCCTTGAGGTGGTGCTCTGTGTGTGTCTGAGGTGGGAACAGGTCTGGCACTGAGGGGTTAGAGAACAGCACCTCTTCTGAGTTTATTGGAGGATTTTGTGAACCCAAAATTTGAAAATCATTAAGAATTATATACTGAGAGCTACCAGTGCTTGTATCTAATTAAAATCATATGGTGCATTACCTAATGCATTATTCTTGTGTAGTGCTGATGACCAGAATATTCATTAAAGTCATATTGTTCATGGGAATATGTCTTTTACCATAAACTCTCTAGAAGAGCGTTTTATACAGTGCAGAAATGAATGTAGGCTCTTACCTCCTCACCGTGTGGTGGCCAGAGGACTTCCCTGTTTTCTGTAGCCTGTGACACTGTTAGCTCCTGCAGCTGCCAGGTTCTTTTCTTAGATTTCTGCTTTTCTTGAACTAGCTGAATGTGGCCTTTCCTAAATCCTAGCCCCAGAAAGCAGATTGAAGGGAGAAAGCTGTTGGAAATTCAGATCGTGGGGCTTTTGCGTCAGCATTACCTCCTGCTGATGTTTAGATAGAGGTAAATTATTCATTTAGGTACAAATTTATTGGTTTTTGAAGCAAATACCAAGTATATTTGAATATTCAAAGTAAATCTAAGATGAAAGAAAATGAGATTTTTTGAGGATTTGAACTGGCATTTGCACTCTTCATATCAGCCTTAAACTGGAGACGTGTAAGTTAGTCTCTAGTTCTTACCGGCTAAGGCACTTCTCCAAGGGTAAGCATGGAGTTTTCAAAAACAATAGAGTTCTTGGGGAGCAGAAATCCTCTGGAAAGTCAAGAGAACTTCTCTTCCTTCTCAGTTGCTCTACTGCAGGGCTGCGCGCTCCAGCGGCTGAGATGCTGTCCTTTTACCCAGTGCTCGCGAGTCCCAGAAGAAGTTTTTGAAATGACAACAGACTAAAAACTGAACAGAGTGGGTTTCATTTTTTGTCCTCTCTCTCTCTAACAGATGCAGCAGCAAGAACTGGCGCAGATGCGGCAGAGGGATGCCAACCTCACTGCGCTGGCAGCCATCGGTCCCCGGAAGAAAAGGAAGCTGGATTCGCCTGGACTGCTCGCCGTGGGAGGAGAGGTATTTATACAGATATACACACACACACATATAGCTGTATTTCTGTACATGGAATCAGAGGATTGATTACTTCACCACCTGGTAGCAGTGGCTAGAGGTGCTACATGCCAGCATTTGCAGTGAACTGTGCGACTTGGAAAAGGTGATCCAAACGAGAAGGACCCTGCCTCCAGTTTATCTTACTTTGCCACACTTAAAATGGCCTCTCCTCAGGTTTATTTTTACAAGTGTTAACTATAAACAATTATTTAAAGAATGTTTTTAAAAGAAGTTAAACCTGCAATCTAGGTCTCTCCCTGAAAATGCTCACTGCCTTTATACTGGCTTTCGCCTCTGCATAACCCAAGATGGAAAAACGAGCGGGGTGTGAAGCAGGATCTGGGAAAAGAGAGCTGTAGCACTGCTTGGGTTGGACCAAGAGCTTGCAGTAATAACCAGTGAGTGTGGGTTTATGATGAACATGCATGAAGACCTCTTACAGAATGGCTGGGTGTCCCCTCGCAACTGCAAAGACGAGTTTGTAGTCATTCTAAATTGTGTGTTGTTTTAATGAGAATACAGGTTTGTTAGAATGGTTCTCCTGTTGCCGTCAGCGGAGAAGCAGCTCCAGTGCACACTGCAATGCAAATGCCTCAAAAGCAGGGTATGCACTAACCAGGGTGGAGAGCTCGGGTAACCTTACCTTGGCTAACTCCAAACAGGGTGGTGTTTAGCACAGATACAGCTGGGCTGCTTTTGTTTCTGCTAACTATGCCTACACAATAGGAGTCAAAGCAATTCTCATTATTCTATGTCTCTGCTGAGGCAAATGCAAACATTTAGGTTTTGAATAACTGGCTAACAGTTCTGGCTCAGGCATTTGACTGTCGAGATGCCAGGCGTTTCCAAAGGCCTTTTTGTTTCCCAATTTGGATTGCTTTTATCTGACTTCTCTCTCTCTTTTCATGTGCTAAGAATAGTGCTAAGGAATGAGCTGAGCTAGGAATAGAAGTGGATCTTGTTTATATTTGAACATTGACTTACGACTCCAGGTATGGAGGAGCTGCTCCCGTTTTCTGGTCAAATCCATCTCAGACTGAGGGACCTTCCTGGGATTTGTGTTGTCCTGTCCCATTCCCTCCCTTTCAGTGTCCCTCCTTGTCTTGCATTCAGTGAAGTGTTCTTCTGAATGCAGCTGTGAGAAATCCTGCAGCAACAGGCCAAAAGCAGCTTTCACTAGAAGCTCCACTGGGTACTGACAGCATTGGCTTCCAGACAAGATCCATTTAAAAGTAATTCCAACCTTCTAATAATACATGGATCTTAACAAATGTACATTCTCTGCTTGTCCCCCTTCACCAAGGGAATATTTTCTCCTAAGCATCAGAGGATTTTTTTTATTGCCCCTTTTAAAAACAGTCTTTTTTTTAAGCTTTATGTTTTGACAAACCAGACTGTGGTCACCTTTGGTGAAACGTTTCATTCAGAGTTCTGTGCCTGGGCGGATGTATGGTGAAGAGCTTCCCTCTCCCTTGAGAAGCTCCTCTCTCCGCTGGTGCACTGCTCCAACAAAAGGTCTGTGGCGAATTCCAAAGGCTTCAGGGGATTTTTGCCCCCTTTTGTTGCTCCCCTAACCCAGATTTTGCTGAACTTCTGTCTTTCAATAGATAAATTATCCTTGAAGTTTTTGCTGATATATGGATTTCCTGGAGTCACGATTTGTGTGGATATTCTGCCAGTTTGGAGTGAACTGCTCCTGTCCCCTTCCTCCCAGCTTCTAACCATTCTGGCCAGCTCACACTGGTGTCTGGCTGCAAGGGGGTTTGGAGGAGTTGGAAACTGTCTCTGGATTATTCTGTGCCTTTTCCAGGGGGAGGATCTGAAGCTGTGTAGAAGCTGTCAGGCAGGTTGGCTGCTAAAGGCTCTTTGTTACTCTTTGGAGCTGCTCCTTAGGGCTGCGATGCAGGAATAAACTCACCTCCTCAAAAATGTTTCACTCTTAGAAAGTACTGAAAATCTGCATCATTTGTCTAAGACTGCCTGGTTTCTTTGGACTCCTGGAGATGATAAACACTTACTCCAGGACTAGGTCCTGTCTGACAGACATCCCCTTAGCCCAGTTCCACCAGTGTCTTGTGACCTTCTGATTTCTCCGAGCAATTTCTAAGCTGCTTAACTCCTTGCTGCTGATAATCTCTCTGTGCAAGGTCTGACTTGGCAAGAGCTTTCTTGGCCTGCTCTTTTGGGGGGGGGTTTGTGGGGGTTTTTTTGGTCAAAATGTCTACTTTTTGTCATTGAAGTCACTGCTCTCCTCATATTTTTTTTTTTTTTTGACAAACATAGCTGCTCTTGCTGCAGCTGGGACACCCCTGTGCTGATCCAGACAGAGAGACTTTTACAAATCATCCCACCCCTGCATGTTACCTTTTTTTTTTCTTTTTCTGAACTAACTGGTTTGGTTTTTCACTTGGTTGCATTGGCTGTTTGGTTGGTTTTTTTCTGTGAGAAGTGTTGGATTTCAGTCCAGCTTCTTGGTTCTACAGAAATACTAGCTGACAATTCCTCCTTGGAAATTGGACCTTTTTAATAATACCCTTTTGATGTGAGCAGGAGGTCACTTTAAGGAGCAGTAAAGGGTATTTTGCTTATGAGACAAAGTTGATGGGAAAGCTTGGAGTCCTGTTTGTTGCATACAGGGAGACAGCTCTGGCACAGCTTTCGTATGGGAAAAAGCTTCTGCTCCCAATTGCCAATATTTTCCTTTAGTTTCCTTTAAACTTGTTCTCAGTCTCACTTTGCCAGGGCTCAGTGGGACTTCTTTGCTGCTTCTCAA
This sequence comes from Jacana jacana, assembly GCA_013400555.1. NCBI lineage: Eukaryota > Metazoa > Chordata > Aves > Charadriiformes > Jacanidae > Jacana > Jacana jacana. The sequence goes on from VZTM01014263.1 coordinate 818,372, forward strand.
GCCATAGCTAAATGGACTTTTTTTTGGATGGCAGGATTAGCTGAATTTACCTGCGCCAGGCCCATCATTTGCCTCCTCTATACTGGTACAGCTGGGGTTTGTGATTACTTTTATGTGGGGAGATAGAAAATCAGCAGTTTTGGGGTGAGGTTTTTTTCCTATCATATGTGTTCTTTGATTTCTTCTCCATCCAGTCAAATTTAAAATTCCTTTAAAGAAAAAAAAAAAAAAGGAAAAAGGATTTTTATAGAGAAGTGGATGAACAGGGGTGAGATGTCCTCAAATGAGCCTGTCACCAGCTGTGTAAATGGTTTCAGACTGGGATTGCCCAGTACCCTGAGCTATCTCCATCCCAAGTCCCTCATCATGTGTTCCTGCCCCTTCCCCTCCGTTGGCTCCCATCGTAGCCTGTGCCAACCCCTTTCCGTTTGAGGAACTGGCAGAGAACTAACCTAACAGCATTAAAAAGGGGCTGGTTTGTGCTTGGCCCAGAGCCCGGGGAGCGCTGGAGAAGGAACTTACCACAGCAAACTTTGAGATCACCTGCTCTTCGCTCGCTTCCTCTGTAGTGTCTTCTCTTGTCGCCTTGTGTTTTAGCTGATCTGCTGGAAACGCAGCTCATCACTAATTCAGCCTGCTTGGTATTATAATGTGGTTCAGATCAAGAGGGAAGGAGGAGGGTACAGAGGAACGGTACCCTTCTTTGAAAGACTTCAGCTCCTCTGCCTCGCAGAGCTGAACATACTGCATTTGTGCAATTTTACTGGGTTTTATTTAATGATACTAGACAAAATTACTGGAAAATATCTTTTGAATGTCACTGCCTTTTTTTTGGAATGCGATGCCTGGTTGTTAAGTTAGGTGTGTAGCTCCTGAACCGCCTTATGCCTCCAGCAGCAGTTCCTGCCTGGTTCTCCTTTGCTGCGGGGGCTGTTGACACTTGGGGTGGTACGTGATGGGGATGAAGGCACTGGGGGACACGGAGAGGAACAGGAAGGGAGCAGCCACTCGAGCTCCAATGTCAGATTAAAAATAACAATCTTTGAGTTGCTTTTGTTTACCTTGTGGGTTTTGAATGTATTTGCTTTTTTATTGAATTGTAAGGCTTTCAAGAATTAGGATTTTAAAATGTTTTTGTTTATGCAATGGACCTTTTCATGTAATTGTAAGAATTAAAGCTTTAAGAAAAGCATTAACTGTCACAAAAGTAGGTCAGGGAACTTTACAAGTTAAGGTAAATATTTGAGTAATGCTAAGGTGGCAAGAGTGCAAGACTTGTGTGTTTCGAAGTCCCTTGTTCTCTACTATGGAATTGAAATATAAAGGTTACGTGCAAGTATTTTTCTGTATTTAGTAATAATAATAATTAAATAATTTGGCTTTTCATCAAGACCTATGGCTAGTATCCCAAAATACATAAATATAGAGTATATGTTTGAAATATCTGAGGGTATAATTTGTTTAAATATCAAGTGAAAGCCCTCTCCTGGTACTTGCTGGCACAGATGGTTTTTGAATACTGAGCTTCTAGAGGCAGCTTCGGGGCTAGTTGAGTGAATCACCGCTTATTGAAGACAGGCATTTTAGGGATGAGAAAAAACCCTCTTTCTCACACAGTGGAAGAGCAGTCATCTTGAGAATATTCGGCAGACTGTCCCAAGGACCATATGTTGGGCCAGTGCTCGAGGGAGGTCTGGTGCTTTGTGTCTTTTCTCATCCAGCGTATTCCAACCATTATGTTCGTCAAGAAAGATAATGTTCTTCCAGACCTGGAAAGTCCCAAAACAGCTACAGTTAAACCAGCCATGTTTTGGGTAGGGAAAAGCTAATTACTAAGGTGATTGGGAAGTGTATGTCGGGTACCAGGCACCACGTTGTTTTAATTAAATTAATCTTTCAGGTGGTATAATTTGAGCATTTAAAAGCTGTTTTCCTGTTAAGGTTTTGTATAAAACATGATTAAGAACCTGGATTGAGGGTTGGAAATCTGTGTTATAACAGAGCCTTCCAATTGCTGACATAGAAAAATAATTTAATATTCCCCTCTCTCGGGTCTTTATACTGCTAGTGGCTCCTGATTTCTAAGTGGAAATGTCAGGATGAATTCGTGATTATTTGGGAGGTGCTTGGGTATATGGCATAGCTGGAAAATAGTGCTTTTGACTACAGTTTTAGACTTCTTTTAAAAAATAGTTTAAGTAGAAGTTAAAGTAAAGAAACTTTAGTTTTCCAGGGCTGAAGGTGATTAATTTGTTTGCTTTCTCACTTCATGCTTGGGTGATCCATAGACCTTTCAGCAACCCCTGTGATTATTCCTCAAATACATTGCTTATATTTTAACAATATTAAGAAAAAATGGGGATAGTAGGGAATTTTCTCTTTGGAATGGGTCAGACATAATTAAAAACAAAAAAGAGAAAGCTGTCTCTTGGAAAACCTGGCCTTGTTTCCTCCCTTCCCCGGCCTTTTAAACAAAGAGATGTATGGTGTGTCTTGCAGGAGTCTTTGTTCAGAAAGGTTGAGCCTTGGGTTCACTCCAAAGTGTCTTCTCAAAAGAATATCATGCAGATTTAGAAGTTCACGAAACAGCCAACATAACTGTGAGGCATAACTGCTTCTGACAGATCTTGAAAGAATTAGGACCAATGAATAGTCTTTTATTTTGGGGAAAACCACCCGCCGGTGGGATTGCCGCGCTCTGAGCAAATCTTTAGGCTATTCCCTCACCTTTTTGGAACTAAAGTAATTTCATGGCATCCACTTTCAAAGATCCTTGGAATGGCTTGTTCTACAGCTCAAGTCTCAGCTTGGCCTTCCTAGTGTATAGTTGGCTCTCGATAAACTACTTTTTAAGCAGTCAAGATCTGTTTAGAAAGCACTGGAGTCTGCAGATCCTTTGCACTTGTTAGGCCTGAGCGATGTAAAAGCAGATGCAACGCAGCAGAACGCCTTCCCCACGTGTTTGTGCCCCACGAGGTATCCGCTTCCTTTGAGCGCTTTCGACCCTGTAGACTAGCAGCAGAACAGGAGGGGGTTTAGGGTTCATTGTGTCACTGCCTTTTTGAGCACCCTGTGCTCCGAGTGTCACAGGAGGCAGTGGTTGTCACAGACCCGCTTAGGTGTGGGACATCACCGACAGTTGGGATTTCACGTGAGGTATCCCAAAAGGATCTGTTAAGTAAATGGGTTTGAATTTTCAAGGGGACAGAAGAGTTTGTCCTAATATTTTTTTCTATTTTAAAGAAGGAATTCCATGCATACACTTCATAAATCTTTGAAAATCTCAAGTTGAGCTTCAGCTGCTCTGGCTTCTTTTACTTCCCATTTTCAAAAGTAAAATAAAAATTAAAATAATTGAGATGGAACGTGTTAATGTTTAACTGAAAATCAGTCTCTTTGAAAGACTAATCAGTCTTTGGAAAGACTATATAAGTTCATAATTGCACCCATTTTCCTCATTTTTAAATAAATGAGATTTCAGTTTTAATATAAAATTCCTCAGTGGTGAATTTCTATTTTTAAAAATTTATTTTCAAACTGTGTTTTAACCCCTGACAAACGTGTTCTCCTTTTAGAATTGTGGTTTTCCTTTGTGAAACGAGACTGGTAAATGATCCTCTAACGCATCTTGCAGGCTTTGCAGCGAGAAGGTGTTAAAGATGATGACTAATGCTGGGTTTACATCGATGATTAATAATTGTAATTCGGAGCTCACGTACGGGAACACGTTTCCGTGCCTGCTGCACACCGGCAGGGATACGGGCGTGAGGCAGGAGAAGGATTTTGCTTGGATCTCAGTTGACAGGAGGAAAAAGCCAGGCAGCAATGCAAGAAAATAGAAGGGGGCCCTGTGCCAGCAAGACCCTTCCTTTTCGCTGGCAGAACAGGTTTGTGTGCTGTACGGATTCCTCTGGTCTGGGTAACACAGGCTGCTCTGACAGAGGTTCAGTGATATTCATCATGTTTCCTTATTGGCCAGGACAAATGGGATTTTTGCTTCATTTGGAGATTGAAATGGTAATAGATCCCACCTGAGCACGTGGTGCTGATCTAGCACCAGGAGGAGACCATGGGGATACTGTTTTGTCTGCTCTTTCATACTTGAATCTTGAATAGGGTTTTGTTGGTGGGTTGTTGGTGGGTTTTTTGGGTTTTGGTGGTTTTGGTTTTTTTCCAATTTAAATCCTTCTCCTCGGTTAAAAAGGAAAAAAAAATATGATTGTGTTTTTGAAAATAACTAATTTTATCAATGTGGTAATATGAAATGCAGTCTTTTTATTTATGGATACTTTATAGTGTCTGCAGCTCGTTAGGATGGAGAAGGAGAGCTTGGTGAGTAGTTAACAGCTCATCCATGTGTCAGTCCCTCTGGACATCGGCTGCTCTTGCTGTGGGAGAGAATAGTTTTCTCGATGCAAAAAGTAGGTACCTTTAGGGTTTGTGGGGACAGGAGGGTACGTGAGCTTGGGTTTTCTTTGAGGGTTGATTTTGGGTTGGGTTTTTCTGTATTTTTCAATTGCCTTCTGCATTTGTCTTCCTGATTTTCAGACACCAAAGTATAAAATACATTTTGCAGCCTCTGTTTTTCTGACACTTATAATTCCAGATTTTTTCTTTCTTCTGGCTAAATAAAACCGCTCAGACTAAGAGAAAGGAAGTCTGAAAGGCTCTAGCTGGGGGTTTGTCAAAACTGACTCGAGTCTCTCCATTGACTTCAGAAAGTGAGGCCCAAGGTGCAGTGACATTTTAGATGTCAGTGAAAATAATTTTTAAAACCTGAGCAGCAAATTTCCAAGGTGTAACTTCTCACATATCCGTGGAAAGATTAGACCTGAATCTTTAAGGAGCAATGTTTCCCTTCTAATTGATCCTCTAGAAGTGTTAGATGACTCATCAAGTAGATTTATTTCCTTCTCCCTTCCATCCCATTCAAGGCCAGTTGAGTTTTGATGGATTTTTTTTTTTTTCTTTTTGGTTAAAAAAATCCTTTACTGAAGCTGAGATTTTGAAAAAGTCTGAAGAATTGAAATACGTTAGGATTTCAATGAGAGAGAGAGTGGGACCTGGGAGCATCTTTTACTTGTCATACTGTAAGATACAGGGAAAACAGCGTGGAATAAAGAGACAAAGTCCTCTCACTTGGAAGTGTGGAATTACCTGTACAGGTTTCCTAAAGCCTTGCAGGAGCTCTGCACTGGTGGTCCTGAAGTGGATCCTACCACCACTGTGTGTTACGTGACAGCTGAATGGTGCCTCTCCATATTCTGTTGACAAGAAAAGGAGTAGTTCTTGAATTTTAAAAACAAACAAACAAGAAAAAAACAAAAGGGGGCAAAATCCAGACAGATACACATTTCATTCAGAACTTGCTGCCACGTGATGTTTAGTCAAAAATTACCCCTTTGCTTCAAATAGTTCTCATTGTAAGAAGATGGGCCTTTCATGGCTTCCTTTTACGGGTCTTCCAAGACAGCACTCCAGGTCTGAATGGCTTCTTTCTCAGCTGGGGAGTGTTCCATGTGTGCCTGTTTATTCATGTGTAGATGTGCATGAATTCTAGAGTCGGGTTCCCACTGCAGGGTTCCTAAGTGGTGTCCTAATGAAGCAGCACAGTATCGGCAGTTTGTGGTGCTGGCACGTTCATTGCAGGGAGCTTTGCTGTTCAGTGAACACTACAGACTCCTTGTCCCTGTATTCTGGTCTGTATTGTTAAGAGCACTTTGAGTGAAAGCTAGTTTAATTTGGCAATGAATGTTCAGGCTTCTTCCACATGGCTTGAGGGGTCTCCTACTGTCCACATTCCTCTTTCAGAATTTGGCTAAAACTTGCCAATTCAATGGTGTGGCTCAAATACTTAAACTTTGAGCTGAAAGTAGCCTTTTGGCTGTGTTAAGAGCTGTTTACATGAGCAGTGCCCGTTGCACCTCTGCTCTTTGCAGGAGAGAGGGTGAGATGGGTCCTGTTTGGCCGTGCTGAGAAGTGAAGCGCCTGAGCTCCCAACCTGCAAGGACATGTGCACACGCTTCTCTTTGAGCTCAGTGGTTAGCTCGTTTGAAGTCAGGATCATGCCTCATGTAGAACATTAATTACAGGCAATAAGCTTTTGTTGGATGGCTGTGTCTCTCGGTGTTCCTGTCAATCTCCCGGGGTTCCCGCTGCATGAACTCAGGGCTGCTAATCCAAAGCCCATTCCCATGTAGGAAATGCTTTGTCTCTCCTCTTTTTTTTCTTCTTTTTGCCATAGTAAAAGCAGGGGTTTCTTTCTGGAAATGGGCACGCTGCATGCTATTGAAAAAGCCTTGTGTTATTTGGCCACAGAAGTCTTTGGGACCGTCAGCATCTGTGTTAAAGGCAGGATTATGAAGTTTCCCAATGCCCTGAGTATTACAGGCTGTATTTTGCTTTCAAAGAAATAATGTAGTAAAAATATCTGATAGTGGGATCTTCATCTTGGTGTTCCTTTTGTTCCATACTCTGTTCTAAGCCAGCGACTAGGAAAAAAGGGGGTTTTGTTTTTGTTTTGCCTGGAGTCAAACAGGAGCATGCCGGTTAAAGGGATTCTGTGGGGGAGTTGGGCTGGAGAGGGCCTGAGGGAACTGGGAGAGACATCTACCACCAGCAGCTTGTCTGTGCTAGCTAATTATAGCTGGGGTACTGTTTACTTTAGTGGTGTACTCCTTATTTATTAGTTAGTTACTGCTTGCCTTCAAGTTACAGGCTTGCAGCCAGTGGCTGGAGGGGCGGTGGGGTGGGCAGGGGAGGGCATCGCGCAGGGGTGCACATCCCGGCTCTCAGACCTGGCCAGATTTATTTTAAATACTTTTTTTTGGGGGGGTGTTTGTTTGGTTGTTTCTAATATAGACAATGGAAGACATGATCAAAAAGAAAAGCAGACAGGTCAAAAAATGGGAACGACTTTGGGAATCTTTTACAGTCTAGAGGGGCTATGGGGATAAAATTATCATGCATGTCTCCATGGCTTATCAATCAAACAGGGCTTTTTTCCCTCCTTTTCCTTCTTGTCTTTGGAGCAAAATCTCACTTTACTGGTCGATGTGAAGTTACATTTGAATAAAAGGAGGATTTGTATACCTTTTTTTAACTGGCACTGCTTTGTGGGAATCTGGAGTGAGTTTCTCGGGCCAACTTCACTGATTAGTTAGTTTCATACCAATGCTTTGCCAAGCACAAGTGAATCCCTACACCCCTATTTCACAGCTAAGCCGTTGCAGAGATTGTGTATGGAAACCCTAGGTCATTTAGGAAGGAGGTGGACTCCTAGGCTGATGAACCACTTTGGGAAGGCTTCCCTAATTCACCCTCTCGTTTTGACGGTGAGCTTTGAGCAGAGCTGTCTGAAGGAGGTGGTGCAGCAGACCTGTTCTCACTGCTAGCTCTGCCATTGCTTCTCTTATTCTGTTTGGTAGTAATCTTGGTATAACAATTTTGTCTTGGTTATTGGTTATAAACTTGGTATAATAACAACCTCAGCAGAGAGAAGGACGAAGGACGGTTGTGTCCTATGGGGAGGCGAATGAAGAGAATGGTGAGATTGTCTGCATCTGTGTTTGAGAAAGCAGAAGGTATCATAAATAGTAATTTCCATGCTTTAGCAGCATGGAAAAAGTGTTGGCCCGTGCTGTAATTATCAATAAAAGAGATAGTTCTACAGGCTTTATGAGCACAACAGTCTCTTGCAAAGCCAGGAGTGTAACGAGAGCTGAACTGGTATGATGGACCAGTTACTGATCACTTTAGAGGAAGCTGTGTTCGGAGAATGAGCACACTGTGAGATCCATAAAAAAGGCAAAGTTTCTATCTCCAAAGGAGAAGGTAGGGAGTAAAAGGAGCACAACAGGTTAAACAGCCTTGGCCGAAGAAGTGAGTCCCCCTAGGCAGACCAGCATCTCTAATCAGTGGTAGTGGTACTAGCTCTGAGGGGAGGGAAATTCAGGCTGGTGCTCTCATGTAACATTAAAAAGGACAAGCAGTCTGTCAGGGGAAGCAGTCATTGGCGGGGGATTTCTTCTCGTGATCAAAAAGACAGCGGCACCGCAGCCCGCTTCCTCTGGAGGGGAGGTGTTGGCAGAGGGCATTTTTTTCCCGGGCCCCTGCACTGGGCTGTGATAGGGTTTTTCCAAGCCGTGAAAGAAGTCACCTACGTTGCTCTCTTTAAGCAGGGTTTCAAGAATCCTTTTTTCTTCTTTTAATTTGTTTTCATTTTTATGCTGTTACAGAAAAAAATGAATTAAGAACCATTTGTACAAAGGGGAAGGTGAGCTAAATCTGATGGACCTGGAAGATATGCCTGATGCTTGTCCCCAAAGCCAAAATTCATTTTCTCAGATCTAAGTAATTTTTTATGAATACCAAAAAAATGCACACTTGGTACATTATTCCCCCTTCTTTCCCACTTTTAGTGAAGCTTCATGTTACAGTCTTTTCAAGTTTTGTTTATTGTTGGGTTGGGTTTTTTTTCCTTCTTCCCCTGCTCAAAACCGACAGCCGTGGGACACCCTTGGCTGTAGTGAGATGGGATGAATTTTAGGCTTCTGTTGACTTAGCTTCTGTCTTCCTGAGTAACAGACCCAGTCTAACAAAGAGCTGTAGGTACTGTTCTTGGCATTTGCTGTCAGCTGTGCGGGTAGTCCAGGTAATCATGACGATAGGGATGGTGGGGAAAAAGCATAAATTGAGATTTCAAGTATTCTTTTCATTTCATAATATGCCTTAAGTAACTTAGAACCATCATGGGAGGGCTGCCAGAAGAAGAAAATTAAAACAGAAAGTAGGTTTTCTTTGTTTAAGAAAAATTGCACCTTTGGAAATATTTGACATCAGAGCTTCTAATTTCTTGATTAAGAATCCAGAAGGATTATTTTATTTACCTCAAGAAGTACTGTGAGTCTGAATGTTCAATTAGTTAGTTCTTACTATGCTCATTTGAGCGTCCCTGGGATGGGACACGTTCCGTGGCTTTTCTTGGTTCAAGACAGTCAGAGTTACAAGAGGTGATCCGATTCCAGACCCCATCACCATCCTCAGTTTGGAGTGTTTGGCAGTGTCCAGATCACTTCAGCCATAATGATTTCAGCAAACTCTCAATGGAGAACTAAAGCATCCAGAGCCTTAAAGTAATAGACTGGGGTCAGCTCTCTCTATCCTGACTGTGGTCTCTGTGTAATCGCATCTACAGACTGTGTACATTCTGCAGGTCAGTTTGACAGCTAGTTGGTTGGCAGCAATTAGTTGAAGCTAAGAATGCTTAATGAACATTTTAACACTCTTTGGTTGATGTTTGTGGTATGTTCTGGTGACTCCAACCTTCCAAACGTCCTTAGAAGTCTCTGCTTAGATCTAGTCTGTGGCCCGTTAGTTGGTGTTATTGACAGTATTTATTTTAGCAATAGTGGTTAATAAGTCAGTCTGACCTATTGGGGTTTCTTTTCTCCAATACCGTATATAAAACTGTAAAGTCACCCATAGTTCAGCTTGTTCAGCCCACACTGAGCAGTAAATCCTGGCTGGTCTCAGGTTGAACACAATTCTTACTCTAGGTCTACTGAGACACGAGGTTTTCTGGACTTCTGGTGACTTCTAAAAGATTATAATCTTGCCTTTTAAACTTTTGGTCCCGGTGGTGATCAAGACCATTTACTTTTTAACATCATTTTCTGTGTTTCTGCCCTCTCTATAGCAGTATTGCGTACTGCTGTGGTAAATGTATTGAATTGTGCTAAGCAGGAGGGTGGGAGAAAGCAAAGCAGCGTTTCTTCATGTGAAAATGTTTCTCCGACTATAGATTCTGCAAAATTGGACTCTTGCTTTTCTTGGTTAAACGATGAATTTAATGTAAGTCTTCTAATTTCAAAGTAATTATTTAACAAGGCCATATCAGCTCTAACGTTCTTCTGAGTTATTTCATTAGACTGTATATCGAGTCATTGCTTTTTAAATTGTGTGATCTATAAGCCTTAATAAACTTTATATACCTTTTTTTAAGGCTTTATGAGGTATAGCTTTGTCTCCAGCGTTCAGTGGGTATATCTGAGGTGCTCTTTCCTGAGGAATTTCAGTTTGTACTGCATTCCTGATGCAGGTTTTTCCTCCAGAAAAGCAGAACAAAACCAAGACTCATGAGCAGCTCTTGCTCTCCCTCTGGAGACAAAGTGACCTGACTCCTGTCTGGTTGGAGCTGCACATAAAAGAGGCAAATCAAGCGGTGGCAGATTAATCCCTCCTTAAGCAGCTTACACCTGACGTGGAGAACTTGTTCAGAATTGACACCAAACTGGAGATGGCATCTCAAAGACAACGCTTCTCCCACCCCTTCCTCAGCAGCTGGCCCTCTACTGGGAACTGTTCTCCTGGGTCTGATAAGGGGCTCCTCCTGGCCGTCTGTGCGGGATCGGCTCGGTGCTCGGGGCGGGGAGGCGGGAGAAGGGCCTCACGTTCACGGGGAGTCGCGGCGCAGGGAGCGAGTGGTGCCGACAGTCGGAACTGGCAGAGGCAGCTGAAAACGGGGAAAGGGTTAGAGAAATTTAACTGGTTGAACGGCCGTAGCAGCTGGGTTGAGCCAGACCAGGGACTCTGCAGGAGATGCCTCCTCTACTGCCGTTCTTAACATTAATTTGTGGTGGCTTATAGGTCTTTCAAATACATATATTTTTACCTTTTAATGCATCCACTAATATAAAAGTTAATAGTAATTGATAAAATAGGGAGTACATCTTTACATCCCTGTTGGTTCAGACCTACAAAGGTATTCTTTTCATGGTTAAGTTTTGAGGAGAATTACTGAGAAGGTGGCAATCACATTATTGCAAATAAACCAATTTTTATTTATATTTCATTCTCCTTTGACGAACGTGTTAGCAATTTAATGAATAATATAGTTTTATATCTTGTTTTAATTAATTCACAAAATGTTTTCTCTTTGCTTGTTACTCTGTTTTTGAATCCGTGCCAGAAATCAGATTTTTTTTGTCTTCAGAAGGTGGATAAAGATGAGAGTTTAGAGGAGGGAGGTGCCTTAAGCATTTCGACAATACTAGTTATCAAAGCATCTCTTCTCTCTTTCATGCAGGACAGTGCTGGCCTCAAACGAGAGAGGGAAGCCTGGTGGTCTGGCAATAGTTTTAATGCATTACTCTCTTTCCCCAAATCACCCCATTCCCCAGTCAACCCCGTATATTTATCATGAGATAAATAGGCTCCCAGAGAGGGATCTGGGAGCACCTCCTGTTCTTGACTTTAACCAAACCCTAACCAATCACCTGCATTTATCTATTTTTCTTAGAACTTAATTTCAACAAGTTTTAGTCATACCCTCTGGATCTCCGTAATACAATTCTGTAGGTACAGCAAATTCCTTAAATCGCCGTTAGCAGCAGAGCACACAGGCATGTTACAGACTAAGCACGAGAGACCTAAGTCTGTAGAGAGAAATATGCTTTGAGTATTATCCATATGAAAAAAAAAAAAAAGAGAGATACCCCGAACTTTGCATTTAAAAATATTTCTGTAAAGTGTGTCTGGGTCTAAAGGCTGATGCGTGTTGGCATTAATGGGTTGTACAGAACCCAGTAGGATGGGAATTCTCCCGTTGTCAGCCTGGCTCTGCTTCTGTCTGTGCCTTCCTGTGCTTGACTTTCTCTCACGTGCTCTTATCTTCTTCATTGCTATTCATAACCCATGCCTGTGTGAGGACGGGCCTTCATTCAAAAGAAATATTTGCCAAGTTCCTTGTTCCTTTATGTAAAGGAACAATAAATACTATTTGAACATATGTACCTTTGATTTATTTTCATTCTCAGTTTAATTATGCAGCGTGTATTTTAGACACAGACGTTTGATTCTTGTCTTGTATTAATTTGCCTTTGCATGGTAACAAAAGCATGAGAAGAAAGCAGGCAAAACCAACACTACTTTCTAGGGCTGGGGATGTTTTGGGCCAGCTGTACGTTCTGGTGGTGGGCCAGCTGTAGAAGAAGGTAATAATAGCCAGCTGGTTCTCAGGTTCTGGATAATTTAAGGAACTTATCACCTCTGAAGACCTAGAAGCTGAAAATTTGCTGAGTCCCCAGCTGTGTGAGACAAGAGGTCTCTGAGGTTTGACTCCACGCTTTGCAGTGTCTTCTGTGAACTGGCATAAACTCTGTCGACTGGAACCACGATGTTCCCAACCTCTCCCTTCAGGTATTCAGTTGGTGGCACTTGAGCCCACCCCTCTGACGGTAATTACTAAGAAGTCGCAAAGCAAATTAAAGGTGCGTGGACCTGGGACTGGGACTCGGAGAGGCTGCTGCCCAGGTGCCAGCTAAGGTGCCCGTTTCTGATGGAAGCCTCCTTCCCCTTTGCATGAAAGCAGCGTAATTAATCAGGCTGTAATGAATTCAAGTACTGCCGGTTTGTCACCTCAAGAGAGAAGTTACCAGAGCAGGCTGAAATCCAGTGGAAAATATGGTCGCAATTAGTATTTAAAGAACTTTGTTTTAGCCTGTGCAGTGAGACAGTAGAGGCCTTTTGAAAAGGTTAGGCAATGCATGTTGGATGGCTTGAAATGTACCTCCAAAAATAAGTGATCCAAAATTCTCCTGCAAGTTTCAAATTAAAAGAAAAAAACCCCACCAGCTCTTCTACAATGTATTTCACAGACTGGAAAGGGAATATATCACATCTAGAAAAGGAGTCTGCAGCTCTAGATGTTATCTGATCTGTATCTCTGGTTTTGTCTCTATTAACAAAATCTCAGCTTGTTTTAGGGTGAAAGTTGAGTCAGACAATCTATCCTCTCAAGGATCACCATAAAAAAAAGGAGGTTTAGGCTTGTGGCTGAGGTTGTTACTCTTGGGGTGATCTCTTACAAGCACTATTTACACCAAGGCGATGGGTTTGGTGCTGGCACTTGTGAAGTTGCAGGAGATGTCCCTTGGTGGTGGTGGAGCTGCTCTCCAGCTCTGGCGCTGTTGAGTCTTGTCTCTAGTTCAGCAGGAAAATTCCATCACTGGTTTTGTCGCAGGTTTTAGGCATTGATTAGTTTGCTTAGATGATTTTCAAAATGTTTTCTATTTACATTATTGGGGGAGATGGCGTTTCAGCAGTGACTGGTTTCTGGGGCTTCAGAAAGCCCACCACAGGGCAAGCACCCACACTGGCTGCCACCCATATGACTCCTCACGGGGGTCACCACCGTGGAGTTCTGGCTGTGGAATGGCTCGTGCAGGAGCACTCACTCCCTTTAGACAAAATCAACTGGATTATTCTAAATAATGTAAATAGGTGGTGTGGGCTAGATGGGCTGATACTGCCTGGGGTGAATTAGGGAGCACTCGCACGAGCTACTCTGCTGGCAGATCTTCAGGATAATAACTTCAGCAGGGGGCAGTGGGGAGCAGCTGGGGGGCATAAAGCCTTTGATCAGCACAGCTGGATCCAAAGCTAACATCTGTCTATAGTCTTAGACTCGACACTTTTGTTAATACTGTGAGCTGTATTTGCATTTGTTGGATTATTTGGGAACAGTACTTTCCCGTCTCCAGTGTTCCATTTCTTTCCGTAATCCCCCCTCACAGCAAAATCAGTACTGGCAATTCAGAAGAAATAGAACAATTATCTTCCTGTAACCCTTTAACAATTATTAACTTTCCTATACTTTTCTAGCTAGGGTTGTATGTGTGAGCCTGGGTGAAGAGCAGCTGTGGAATTAAGAGACAGGAATTGCAGAAAGGCTCTTTAGTTGTGCTGCGGTTGCCGTCAAAGCGCCTGTGCGAACTCTCCTCTTGCAGAGCTGCTGAGGAGCAGCTTGGCTGCCCAGAAATGGAGGGTATTTCGGGTGCCTGCAGTGGGGAAGCTCCTCTGTGCCTGTGAAGGACTGGTGGGAGGGCAGGAGGCTTGAATTTTACAGGCCAATGCACGATTGACCATAACCGAGTTGATTATAAGCATGCCTATAATAATTTAAGGACAATTTAAAGAACACGGGGAGGAGAAGCTTGGATTTAAAATAACGATGTGGTGAGGTAGCAGCCTTGGCACCTGGTAAGCTTCCCTGCCAGCGCTGCTTCGTCTCCTTCCCTTTCTTATACCTTCTCTGCGTGCTTCCGAGAAACAAACCTCGTAAACATTTGCTTATCTCTGGCAGGGAATAATAAAGCAGACACGTGTCACATGAGTGATTGTGACACTTGTACAAACGCCTGTGAGCTCAGACAGGACAGGCAAATTATGGTTTGACCCATTAACTGTAGCTGTCTTGGGGGGGTGGAAAAAAAGGCAATTTATCTAAATACCGTAATTCAAGCAAGCACTTGAGACTCAAACATTTGGCAGGGCCATACCTTCTAAGAGGAACAGTTTGTCTGCATATTAACTGCATGTTAAGGGGCATCGTTCCATCCTGTTTATTGAAAAACCTCGGCTTTGAGTCGGTGATGGGGGAGGAAAATCAAGCTGAGGGTTGGGGATGCTGACCACCCCACCACACTGGGGAAAAAAAGGTGGGGAAGGCTTTGGAGATGTCATTCTTTGGCATTATCACCTTCTCTAATTTCCCTTCAGCTTCTCACAGCGTTGGGTGAGGACTCGGGGGAGGCTTCGACAGCAACGTGGCTCGGGCTGTGTCTCCATCGGTGAGCGAGCGGGGAAGCTTGGTTGATGGTGAAAACTCATTTTTAATTTGAAAGAGATCTTTTTAAAGAAACCAGTTGGTGTAAATTCTGTCTCTAAGTGATGCCCGTTTATCGTCATTCCCTTCCCAGTGTAGGTGTTCAGGCAGTCCCATTGCCCTCTTGGGTGCCCTGTGAATTTTTCCAGCCAGCTCCCCGTAGTCCCATGCTGGAAGGCTCAGTCAGTCAGTACCTGCGTGTTGCAGTAACTCTACAGCCCCATCTTTTGCCTCTGTTCCCTGTCTTCCTCCTTACATCTTCCTTACCTTAGCTGCCTTGGCCTTTTCTCCTCTTGCTTCAAATAAGGAAAAAAAAATTAAATCAAGGCAGTTTTTATATTTTTTTCATGCTGGAGTGCATGTCCCAGAATTGAGACCTCACTCGTGAAACGATTTTTTGGGAAATTATATTAATGTTAACGAGTTCTCTGTTACTTGGTTTGATTATAGAGGTGATAATATATAATACAGCTCGAGAATTTAGGGCAAAGAATGAAAGTTTGAAGTATTCATGCGCTCTTAATTTGAGCATTCCAATGGGTCCAAGTGTAACCTTGTATTAATGGGAATATTTTGGAACAAGATTAGCAGCTGGTCATGAGCAATAAACAGGCTGAAGGTGCGTTTGTGTAGACCTCTAATCTGAAGGAGGAAACGAGGTTAGCTGGGAGATAAAAAGCCCATCTAAGTTAAAAGGCATAATAGGAGTAAAAAGTGAGGCACAGTTTCAGAATGAAATGAGAGTGAAGGCTCGGCAGATGAGGTTTGCCTTAAGTCTAGGATAGTTAAAATAACCCCGTTGAAATTTCGAAACTGCAATTTACATGTTCCTTTATTATTATTCAGCTTAATACTAAAAGGGCAGAAGTCATCCAAGGAGCTTGTGCATTCATTTCCTTCCCTGTCACTACTCTGCAGATTTGTTTCTAAATATTTTCCTAGTACCTTGAATTTTGTTGTTATTTTTTGTTTTGACAAGAAGCAACTTTTCTTTCCGACTGCCTATTAATGCTACCGAGAAATAAAGATGCTTTTACAAAATGCTTTCAAGCACAAAAGGAGATGGTTTTCAAGAGATTATTTTACATATTTACATATTTTACCTTGAGCATTTTGTAGTCACTGCCTACTGGTGAATGTATCAGATTTTTACACACACTTTCAAAATGAACCAGTTTTGCTCCTAAGCCGTTGCAAAGGGAGGAAATGAATTCTAACTTTTTTCACTTCATTTTCACATCCTCACATTTCCTTATTTCACATGGTTTAAAACAAAACGCCTCCAGCATTATTTTTCCTTTCTCAAGAGCAAAGTGAATGTGACTTTTCTAAGGGGGTCACAGGATGCCTCTGAGGCCTGTGGGTGTTACTGGACTGCTGCCTGCTTTCAGCTTAACTGAAGGGCTTGTCATAGTTTTCATCTCCTAAGAAATTAGCCCTAGGTGCTGGCCAGAAGCAGGAGAAGGCAGCATTATGAGTCCCACGCTGGTTATTTCCCACTGACATCAAATCCTGAGGTTTTTTAAATTAATCCCACACAAAGACAACCCTTCATTTTGGTGCCAGTTTGAAATTAGACTGCAATAATGACCTTTTTAAAGATGTCTAGTTGGTAAGATAGCCCCCCCGTTGGAACCTGGCGGGTAGCCCTCACGCCCCCATGCCCATGAGGGGCCGCTGAGGCTGCGGCACGTTCTGTAAAGGTGACGTGACCTGGGCTACCACAGGAATGAAACCCATAGCCACCCCGCTCGCCTCGCCCTCCCCGTCGCCCCACAGCCCTGGTCCAGCACCAAAACAAAGGGGCTTTATGAAGTTCCAGCAGGCAGATCGGTTACAAACTGGTAATAGAAGACTTAAACAAAAGGGGGCTGCCTGGGCCACCAGGAGAAGTTAATTCTGGGCTCAGTGTGAAGGAAAGGCATACCTTTCCAGGCTTGAACACGGGCTGGAAAAGGGAGCATTAACAGCAACTGCTAATGCAAACAAGTGAAAGAAAGTGGTTTGACACGCGCTCCCCTCCAGTGAAAACCGGCCCCGTAGAAAACGGGAATTCACAGCATAGATCTGTGGCTTTGTTTGTCAGAATGGACAGAAATTTGTATTGGTCCTAAATTAAAATTACTCTCCTAATTGCTCCCGCCTTCCTTCTCACCGTCAGGTTCCGCTCCGTACACCTGGGTGAATCTGCCACGCGCAGAGCTGTCTCATTACTAGCAGTAAGCGGGCAGGAGGCTGGCGATGGTACCTCAAAGTAGGTGTGTGCAAACAAAGCCGAGACAGCGTGTAGCCAGGACTGTTTTGGTAACCATTACTCTCAGCAATTGCTTTTCTGCATTTAAATGATGAAAAAGACCATTGCTGTCGTAGCGTATTTCTGTTGGGATGCGATCTGTGTCCTGCTCTTACTGGTGAGAATCGCCTGTGCTCAGCTTTCCAGGGTTTTTACGTTTTGCAGTGCTCAGAGGCAGTTGCAATTGTATCCGCCGTGACTTTGCGGAGGCAAATTTGATTAGATTTTAACTGTACGTAACGTCCAGTTGTTTAACCAGCGTCGGTGGCACCTTTTCCTTCAACCGCTGCAGTGCGTCCTGTAGAACGAGCACTCGCCGGCGGTTTGAAGGCTCCACCTTTGACTGCGGGGGGTTATTTTGGCTCTGTTCAAAGTCAAGACCAGAAACGGTGACATCCAATGACAGGACAAGGGGTAATGGGTACAAGCTGGAACAGAGGAGGTTCCACTTGAATATGAGGAAAAACTTCTTCACAGTGAGGGTGACTGAACACTGGCAGGGGCTGCCCAGGGAGGTGGTGGAGTCTCCTTCTCTGGAGACATTCGGAACTCGCCTGGACATGTTCCTCTGTGATGTGCTCTGGGTGTTCCTGCTCTGGCAGGGGATTGGACTGGAGGAGCTTTCAAGGTCCCTTCCAATCCCTGAGATTCTGTGGTTCTGTGAAACGGCGCGTGGAGCGTTGTGTGAGCGGATGGTGTGCTGCACCATCTGCCGCCGTCACCCTCCCAGCACCCTGCCGGGAGGTGGGAGTTTGGGGGGGGTTGGGGGTTGAAGGGTCCGTGTCACCCGTCCTCTTTCCACCCTTCCCATTGCCAGGGCTTTCGGGAGCTGCCTCACAGCGTTGTGCAAATTAGAGGCTTATCAAAAGGCAGACCTAAGGAAAATACCGTTTACATCCCCCGTTTCTCTTTTGGGTATTAAAATAGAGGGATCGCTTGCCTTATCAGTTTAAGGAGGTGGTAGGAAATTGAATCTCTCGTTTTGTGATCATTTCTCTTCTTTAATGCATTTCACCTAGTTTAGAAGTATGGATCAGAAACTCACAAGGAAAACTGATGCCCTTTCCTGCAGCTAAATTAACAGGAATCACGTGGAAAACAATCTGAGCCTTGTATGAAAAGGGGAGCCATTAAAATTAGCCCTGAGCTATGGACTGCACCCAATATCACTAGAACTGCACTCGCTGCAGATGTGGAGGCTGGCTCTCAGGCAAACTGAGCTGTGTTGTATAGCTACAATTAAAATCAACTCCTCTGCCAAAAAATAAAAGGGAGGAGGGTAGAAGGAGAACATCAAAGACAGATTGAAATGTGTAGTTAGTAATAAGAGTGGTCTCCTCTTGAACCAAGCCCTGCAGCGATTCATGGCCCCCTTGTTAATGAGAAATTTTGACCTCTGGTTTGTAAGTTAAACTTGTAATCCCAGCTAATGAAGTAAATCAATCCCAACTTCAGTCTGTTGTTCCCATTTTTCTTTGCGCAGTGTGTCTGGGAGTTAGTATCCAGGTCTACAAATACGATTTGGGGGAAAAATGATTCTGCTGCTCTGTAACTTCTCCTGTTTTGCAGATTCACTTCGATATATCTAAAGCAGACAGATTATTTTAACTTGTCTGTATGCTTGTAAAACACCCTATTATTTTGGGTGTTTCAAAGACATTTAAATAATAGGCCTGAGTTACCATTTTAAAAGGAAGGCTGGATTTGTAACTCCCAAAATACTCCCCTCAGAAGCAGATTCACACTTGAGATAAACAGATCTGTTTGCAGTTATTTGAGGAGCCTTATTTTAATTCCTGCTATGTGTTTAAGGGGGTACCAACGATGGGTTTGTGTCAGGAAAAAAGGTCTGTTGCTGCAGTCTCCGTTCTGAGAGAAAACGGACTCGCCAGCAAGCAAAGGAATGCAAAACTGAGATGCTGCTTTTCAGAACGGGTGGATCATCCCTTGAAATACACACTCCTAGGTCTCCTGAGCCCACAGAGTGACGGAAACCCCAGCCCCAAACCCAGCCTGGGCGCCCTGGTGAAGCCTCCCAGTCCTTTCCCTGTCAGAAGGCAGGAAAGGGAGCGAGGTCCTTGTGACAAAAATCAGGAGATGCTGGATTCCCGGTGATTCCCCAAAAACAAACGTAACCAGCTTGGGAAAACACCCACTCCCTTTTCCCTCTGCCAGAGCGATTGCCATCGCCATGGACCCCTCTCGATGACACAGACCCTTTTTTGTTCCAACGTCTTTCTCTCCACAGAGAGTTTTTCCATTATTTCATGGCTCTTTAGTGCTGTTGCGCAGGGGGGGCAGAAGCTCCCTAACAAATCCTGTGTTTCTGAAGGGGGGGTACCTAAGCCCCTCGCTACAGGGTGGCACAGGGTTCTGGCTCTCAAGTTTTGGGCTCCTCGTGTTAATTTTTGGTAGCTGTATTCCTGGTGCTCAGCCAATGAGCCTTACAGCACGCTGCTGTCCCTTGTAGACGTCAGGCATTTACCTCTCTGTCATGAAGAGGGACGAGTGACCAAGTGCTGCTCTATTTGATGCATTTTCTTTGCAGCAAAGGACAAGTTTTTAGCAGTGCAGCGGGAGGCTCTGGGCACCGAGCAGTTGTTTCTCCTGCGGTTGATCCCGGCCAGCGGGGCTGTATTTTGTGTCCCCCAGGGACTGCACCTGGTCCTGTCCTTGCAGAAGCAGAAACTGTTATTTTTGTCTTTAAAACAAGCGGCTCCTGACTGGGTTTGGTGCCTGAACCCCAAGGAAATGAGGGTGCTTTCCTCGGGGCAGGCAATAGTCGGGAGGCTGCGGGTGTACCCCGAGGGGATACGTGCCCCCAGGTGGGGGACACAAAGGCTCTCACTGAGTTCCTGTCCCCAGGAGGTGACACCCGGCCCTCGGCTGCCCCCTTTCTGAACTGGTGGAGGCTGGGGAGCAGATGGAGAATGGTGAGATTCAACCTGGCTTGGAGAAAAGGCTGTTTTGAAGCGGGTGGTTGCAGCGCTGGCCCTGAGTGAGGGTCTGGGAAGCTGAGGAGAGGAGGAGCAGCTCTGGCAGAGGACCCCAAGTCGTGGAGGGGGAGAGGCAGAGACTGGCTCTCGAGGATGGGGAGGAGGAACTTTTTGGTAGGTAATCCAAACACAGAGATTATATCCCCTAATAAGTTTGGGGCTGTAATGCCTATTTTTCCTAGGGATCAAATGCAGTGAAAAATTTTATTACTCCAAGCTCCTCTGTACCTGGAGGGATCTGTTTGGTTTACAAGTACTGTGCTACGTGTTAAATACGATCTGCAAAGTGTGGATGAAGGGCTACATTAAACTTACACTATTTTTTGGGGTGATAATGCTGTACAATCATTAACTTTACCTCTATTATTCTTTGAAGATGCTCATGAGCCTCATAACGATTTGAATCTGGGTGCTTTATACGGCTGGCAATCATTAGTACTCTATGAGCAAGAGTTTATAATAACCTACTTTTTGTCTCTAAATCCGAAACCTTTGTTAATTTTGACAACAAGTGGAAAAACACAGCAGTGAATCTCTTCTCAAGTGATATACCTTTGTATGTGGAGGATCCCGTCGCGAAGAACTTGGAGAATAATCATGGTTTATTAGCTGCACAGTCTTCTCCCTTTTGTTTCTATTCATTTAATTTAAAGTGAAACAACTCAGCATGCAAAACTAAAATTAGCTGGGAAAAAAAAAAAAAGGTGTAAGTGAATAAACAGGCAAATCCATTAGAGCGGATGGGTTATTGGATCCCTTGCCATTCCTCAGATGGCGGCCTATTAAAAGTGGTAATGTCTGCCCCGGGCACGGCCCCGGGCGGGAGAGAAGGCCAAGACAGGCATATTTCACATGCATCAGACACAAGAATTAAATAGACCAATGTTCCCTAAAAGACTGAAGTACATCTCTTTCTGACGTTCATCTCGGGCAAAAATTCATTGATCTCAGTATGTCCCTTGGCAATTATAAAATATTAAATCCAAGTCACACTTTTCTAGTTGGCTTAATTTTTTCTCTATTCACAGCTTTCTATTTGATCAATTTTAACAAGTTAGGAATAGCATCTAATAATAAAATAAAAACTGCAGAGTGGAAAAAGTTTGTTCATTTTACATTCTTATATTTTTTTATTTAGTCTTTAGACCTGCCTGTTATTTTATTGTATTTTAAATAAATTTGCACGCTAAATAGATGAAAAGAATATATATTTATACACACAAAGCCCCTCTCCACTGCCTCCTTTTGAATTAGCAGTTTCTTTTTAAAGCTGGGTGCTCGTATGCATCCACAATATTGCACCAGAAGCTGGATTTTAAAGCTAAATCTGTGCAGTTAATCACCATCGGTTTTCCTACTGCCAGACAGTAATGATTTCTGTTTTACATTTCTCTTATTAAATCGGGCTGGAAAATGTAATATTGACAGAACCTTACTTCTGAATTACTATTTACACAAGTATTTATTATTATTTTTTTCCTGCTTTAACTGAAATTTGGGTTTGTTTGTGTAAATACAAGTCAGGCAGCAAAATGAAAAATAAGCTATCAGAACCTGGAACTCTTCTAACGTCAATCTGGAGGCTGTAACATCCGGTACAGCAGAGCCAATGCCTTTGGAGGTGGTCTTTGCTGATGAGAGACTGATCTGGGGGAATGGGGTTGCATACGGGCAGCCGACCCGTTGTGTTGGTGTGTTCCCTCCCTGCGCCGCGTTCTCTTCTGCCTGGCACACTCACAGCCTTCCAGTCCTTAATCTGGCTCACTCGGTGGCCAACAGCTATAACCAGTCTTGGCTGAAAGGATGTGGAGAACAATGCTCAGAGTCTTGGTTGGCTTTCAAAAATTGACAATTTTGATTATTTGCTATTGGCAAAATGACCCCGTGGAGAGGCGGGACAGGTTAACCCAGTAGGTCTTCTGCTTTCAGAAGAGCAAACTTCAAGATTTTACTTTACCTTTTGGAAACAAGACCCTGTTGCCATGTCACTGTATGTTTATAAACCCTTTAATTATTTGGTTTTTTTTAAGAAAAGCAATTGGAAATATTAATTTGCTAGAAGAAAAGGAATGTGGCTGCTCATGCCACTCCGTTAGCACCAAGGGAGAGAGACCAGCTTGCCCTGGCTGCCCAGTTTGAAACCTGGGCAGGTGAGCTGTGGATCTGGGGGCTTTCTCAGTTGAATTTTGAACCTGGTAAACGTGTTTGTGGAGGTTCAGCCCGGCAGGTGTGAGGTGAGGTTTCCTTTCTCTATAGTCCCTGGCCCAGGTTCGGATCCAGTTGCCGTGAGTTGCAGCATCCCAGAGGAGCTCTCTCCCAGGTCTGTGCTGGGAGCCCCAGCAGGAAAATGGGGATGTTTGTGCTGCTTTGCATCCAGCCTTTTTTCTTTTATTTTCCTTTTTTTTTTTTGTTACTTTTGGGGTTGGTTTTTGTTGTTGCTGTTGTTGGGTGGCTAATTGTGCCTGGCCCTTGCTGTGTCTTCATGCAGCGTATCTTATCAGGAGCTCATTTTCAGATGGGGCTTACCGGTGGCTGCAGTTAGTGATTGACCAGCCCGTGACCACCCATGAACTGTGGGTGTCACGTGTCTTCAGGGAGCACAGAACTGCACCCGTGACCCAGAATCGCGCTGGATGTAGAGTCTTTTCCTCTGCTTTTATAGGAATTGTAATCCGGGCGTTTAAAAGTCGTGCTCCTCAGAAGCACGTCCAGTCTTGCAGAAGCGCAGATAGAATTTTCCCTTTTTTAAATTAATTTTGAAGAGCCACAATTTAAACAAGGCCTATGCTGTAACCTAGACTAAACCTCTCCTGTGTCTCTATCTACACACACATGCACACACATATGGTATTTTCTAACTGCACACCTGGTTTGCCATCAGCCACCTGATAGAGCTGTCTCAAACACGGCTGAGACTGATCTGAATGAAATCAGAACAGTTGTGTTCTCTGTTCGATGATGGTGCGTTAATGGGGTGAACTGGAACCTGCCCCCCTTCGGCGCAGGACTGGCTGATATTTTCTCTGAGGCTGGTTTTGTTGAAGATCCAACGAGCCTTTATGACCAGCCAAAATTTGATTTCCATTTTTTGCTTCAATGGACTGACACACAATACTTTATTTCTTAAAACCATGAAACCATGATTCTCGTTGAAGTTTTGTCGAAGCAACCATTGCTATATTGGCTTCAAATGGTGATTTTGTTCAAAGTTTCTCTTGGTGAGTCCCCGCTGCCATCAACCCGCCATCCTCCTCATCTCATCTGTAGCTCTCACCTGTTTGGCTTTGGCTTTATAAATTGCAGAACTAGGTCTGCTCTTGAAATCCACTTAAAATTCTGTATTTCAACAAAATGAGACAAATAAGATGGTTTTAACTATATTTATTCTGAATGTTTCTGTGACTTCACGTTATATGACAAATTGTCCTCCTCCAGCTAGGGGTTTTATTCTGCAAAAGCAAATGTAGATTTTCCTAATTAAAAAAAAATAAATAAAATCTCTAAACATAAGTTAATGATAGTTAGTTTAATGGGTTTTCTGGCTGTTTACATGTTTTTCCCAGTCAGTGCTGCATCACGGTACTCATACACATGATTTTGTGATGTGATGACCCCGAAGTGCAGTGAGTGGCAGTCGGGAGTGACAGCATTCCGTGGTCAGGATGTGCAATGCCGTTTATTAAAGGGATCCTGTTTAAAGAACGTTTTACTGAACTTCATTTTTCTTGAACTGCATACTAATTTTAAAGGTCAGTGTGGTTAGTTACCATAGTAGTGACCTAAAAATAACCTTTCTAGTGTACCTGTATATTTCTGATCTGTAGTGTTAGCATTCAGAAATGTTCTTTCCCTTAGAGTTTCAGCAGCTAAATAAGTTGCAACCCCTTCAGCTATACTCATAAAAATTTGCTTCCAGACAACATGGTCTGTTTATTGTGTAATAATCGAAATGGCACTAAATTGCAATGATTGCTGAACACTTAGGAATTGCATTAACCACTTAACTGCTAAACTATTTTCCATTTTCTTCCTTGCTGTGAAGTATTACATTGATTTTCCTCTTAGTTAGAGCTGCTTACCCAGCCTCGGAGATGAACAGAATATTTTAGTAGCCCCGCACACTGTCATACTTTGAGTCAATCAGCAGTGACCTTGGCTAAGAATTTTCTAGAGGTTTTTTAGAAAGCTATCAAGCAAAATAGCTCGCAGTGCATAGCCTTGAATCGTTGCAGAAAAGAGAGGGAAACACAAAACATCTCTGCTGGCTGAGTTTAAACTGGGAGGAGGATGACATTTTTCTCTTTCTGTATGAGCTGGGTTGGCTCCTCTCGCCGTTCAGACGCCGCTCCTGAGACGAGCCAGGGAACAGCGAGGTGGCCTTACCCAGGGACCCGACTGTAGCCCCTTCTGTGGAGTGGGGACTGTGATTAAAAACCTAAATAGTGACGGGTGAAGCATTTCAGTCAGCCCTTGTTTTGGGCGGGGGTGCTGGGGGTGTTTGCTGGCTGTGCTGTGGTAACTGAGGTGAGGCGATACCGAACTTCAGAGCTCCATGAGGTTGGTTCGTTAGCTCTGCACCCTTTTTTATTTTTTTCAATTTCCTATCAAATATTTTAGTTGAAAATGCATTTCCTTCTCCTCCCAAAGATTTACAGAGGTAAATTCTGGTCCTGTTTGTTTCCGAGAGAACTTGTCGGAAAAAATAGCAGAGGTTTGGGTTTGTTTGGGAGGGGTTTTTTTGTTCGTGTGTGGGGGTTTTTTTGGGGGGTGGTGGTGTGTTTTGGTTTGTTTTGGGTTTTTTTGGTTTTGTTTTTTTTTTCTTCTTTTCTTTTATTTTTAATTTTTTTTTTCTTTTTGAAGCAAAATTCCCCCTTCTGCAATCCTGCTGCAGAGGGGGAGGGAGGCGGCTGCAGGTAAGGAAGAGTTAACTGGGAATGGAGCGGGGATGCTGGGGGGCAGCAGTGCTGCAGAACAGAGCAGTGTTCGTGCGAAGGCAAGTCATTTCCCGAAACACTGCAGACACATGGCCCCGGGCGCTCCAAAACCTTTGGAGACCAAAATGGCTCGCAGGAGTTAGAAGTAATAAGGTGTTTTTCCCTTCTTTCTCCTTCACTGAAATTCTGTAAGGTTGCTGTGCATTACCGAGGAACAATGCCACTATTTTTGTGTTTTATACGGGTATTAAGATCCATTACAATTTGACATTTTTAAGATTGGTTATCCTGTAGTTTGGTGTTAAATTGAAGTTGTTTGTTTTGAATTTAATTCTTCCATTTTTCAAAGGGAAAAAAAGGCAGCGCTGCTGTGCTGATAGCTCACTGAAGTATGCCAGGATTTGATGCTGGAATTGAATGTTTGCCATCCCAAAATGCAGGCAAAATTCTCTGTAAAAGAAGTCGTGGGGTTGGTTTGGTTTTTTTTTTTAATTTTTTTTTAATCATTTCCTTTAAGTCTGGAAGCTGCTTTCTGGCTGGCTTTCGGCAGTCAGATGGCAGACAATACTGCACGTACAGTGTCTTTAAGGCACGCTGTTTCTGGGAGTATTTTTAACGCGCCCCAGACGCGGCGTGCTTAACGCAACCTGCCCGCCATGATGCTGAGCCTATAGGTTTGCAGCAGCTAAATAAACTCCACAGCAAATAAATTACTGCAGCAGCCTTGTTAGGCCAGCAGCAATGTTAAGGACATCTGTTAGCTCTTTTTCAAATGCCCTGTCCTTACTCGTTTATTCTAAACATTGCTGTTGTTAATTACTACTTAAGTACAAGAAGGAGCTGTGGAGACCTGGCTGGGGAGAAGGAGGAGGAGGCAGGTTTGGGGCCCATTCTTAGCCCTGCTCTAGACTCCAGTTGAGGGGCAACGTGCAGATTGTTGGCTTTTGGTAAAAACAGGTAACTCAGGGCAGAGCAATGGCTAATGGACTTCTCTTTCCATTCCTGGAGCTCCAGCGCTGGGCATTGCTCGTCCAGGGAGACCTCCTCCCAACCAGCCCAGGGTCTGAGCTGCTTTCCCCACTTGGGCCCTGAAAGTCCAACCTCTTCTGATTAGAGCCGGGAAAAGAACATTTGCAATGAAACTTTCTCTGTCAAAAGTGGTTTTTGTCAAAGATAAAATGTTTAGCAAAAATACATCTGTTTCAAAAACATATTTGTCAAGAAGGTTTCTCAGCTCCAAGATGACATTTCTAGTGAGAAAGCGAGTCTATTGCCGCGTGGCTCAGCCCGCATCTGGGAGATGAAAGATGAGCGGTGCCTTCGCCACTGGGGTGACGAGTCCCTGCCACTGGGGTTTGCTCTAATGCTGAATGAAAACAGTGCTGGGGATTGAAATGTGTCCTGGCTTAGTCTTTATGATGGGGCAGATCGTCAGGCCTTAGAAGCCAACTCATATAGTTCTTCTAAATATCGTTTCTTTCCATGGGAAAGGCATGTGAGCCCATCGGGTGCGTTGCCAGCTGGCACCAAGGGTGGCCCAAGTCTCTTCTCTGTTTGTCATTTAGTGAATTGTAGGTGCTCGGTCAGGAAAACAACCAGGAGGCTGGTTTTCAAAGGTTAGATGGAACTTAGGAGCAACTCTGGCAAATTAAAACGAGCAAGCAGTAATAAAAGGATCTGCAGAAGTTCTCTATAGACAGTGTCTGAAAGGTTTCCGTGTCTGTTGGGAGGTTTCCCAGGGTGGTGTGAATGTACCCACCTTTTCATCAGCCTCGTAGGAAAAACAGATGCAAAGTGAGGAGCGCTCGATAAGTGTGTTTCGGTTCTGTCATCTGAGCAAGGGCTGATTTTCAAATTGCAGCCTTGCCCCTCCGTGCCGTTGCAGGGAACCTGGAGTGTATACTTAGAGTATTGCCCGGTGGAGTATGTTCTCTCGCTCATTACTGCTGCACTTGGGCTAATCACAAAGCGTGAGGGGCTCATTGCAGCGTGTGAGGCTGTGGAGGATCAGGGCTGGGACAGAGACCGCTTGTTAAGTGATTCACCTGCCTGAAGAGTGAGCCTCTGAGGCTGGGACCGACTGCCTGCCAGTGCCAAGGCTCCAGGTTGCCCAGTGGCATCCTCTCCTTTGCCCTTCTCCTCCTCCTCCTCTGGGGCAAGACCTGGGGAATTGCCAGGACTGGGCCAAGGTGTCTCCCTTAGCACATTCCCAGCCCTGCTCCCTCCAAGCCCCTGGGATAAGATCAGGGGTTGGCTTTTAGGGTTGGGTCGATGAATTATGCAGCTGGGGTAATGAGATGGTTTTGTGTTGGGAATGGGGATGGTGGTCCTGGGGTGCCAACCGGGAAAGTCTTGGGAAGCGCATCACAAAGGGCATTTTTATGCAGAGGTGGAAATATTTGAATGCAAAAGACAATTGGGGGGGGCTAGTGTCCTCATGTATTGGGAGAGAAAAAGTGAGGTGTAAACTCTAGTTGTTTTTATCTCTTTTTATTTCTCTTGCATTGTATGGGGAAGGAAGAGGTTGCTTTAGTGTAAACTCCAAAAGAAAATGAGTGCTTCTGTCTTCCCCCAAGTAGAGCTATAAAATATAGATGCTTCTGTGTAGTTGGAAAGCATGTATGGAATGATATATGGATATTCAGGGACCGTGTATATTTGTATAGGCACTGTAGGCTATTTGTGTAATAAGACCCAGATTACAACTAAATGCAGTGTTCTGTAATTAAACGGGAGTTCCGTGGTAGCCGTCAGTTGTGGATTTTGAAAGACGTTTGGGGTAGCAGACTCGTGTGTAGCTTTGACTTCTCTAGCCCACATGCCCTATGCTTGTGCCTCAAGATAACATTGAATAACATATTTAAACTACTCGTGTGTGAAAAAGCAAAATTATATCTCATGAACTGATTTCTTCACACATTTAAAAAAATTGAATCCCCCTTTTGTTCAGATACTAAACAGAAATCAGAAGGGAGGTGATGTTTCTGGGAATGCCACGGTGTTTCAAAATGGAGAAGGTAGGAATACTTCTAATGAGAAGGGATTATACCAGTTCTAAAAGTTGAATCATTTTACAGAGGTAGTTCTCACTGTGTAGGCATTAGAGCCTGGTTCAGTTGATAATGAGTCAGAGAAGTTTACTGAGCTGTTATGATTTAATATTCTGAGCTGAAACTGGATATTGTAACCTAGTAATTGGTGATAACTGTGTCTGATTGTTTCTGCAGTTTCATCACCCAGAAGAACTAGCATTGGCAAGTACTAATGCTTTGTTTATATATAATAAAAACTAGAGGTGCATATGTTTTATATATAATAAAACTAGAGGTGCATATGTTCTCATGGCTATCATTAGTATTTATTAAATATATGTATGTATGTTTTCCATCCGTCTGTGTGTATGTAGTAGTTTTGAATGGGGATGTATAAATGATACCAAAGCTGTGCTCTTTCATGGATTTTAATTGCAGTGTAGCTATTCTTTGAGTTTTTGTAAACAAGACAGGCTTTCAATTTGAAAGCAGTCCTCCAGATGAGCTGTTCTGGCAACCCCTAGAGTTAAAGCTCACTCGTTCAAACTCCGTCTGTATGAAATACAACCTGATGACATAGGATGCAAGGCTTAAAAAACCCCAAACAACCAACCAAAAATCCCTACCCCAAATCAAAACAAAAACCCCCAAAACCCCTGAACCACAAAACCAAAAGCCCAACCCAAACAAACCACAAAACCAGCAAAAACCTCTCCAATAATAATTAAAGCTTCAAATATTCTCTCTTGATTTGCAGGCTCTGTCCAGAACCTAGGTTTATGGCTATAAAACCATGGTTTCATGTGCTGCTGTGATGCTGCCGTTTAGCTCCGATGGGGACGGGGAGCAGCAGGAGGGCAGGGGATGGCGCTGGCGTTTGCTGGCTGTGCACAACCCACATTGGACCCTGTTTGCTTCGTAGTGCCAGTGGGTTGGATGGAGATGGGTCGAGCACTGGGAGGGTACCTGCCTGAAAACCTGGAGCTTGCTCCTGGAAAGTATTGAGCCCGCTCTGGATCCAGTGGAGGTGACGAACTTCTCTAAATCAGAGCGTGAGAGAAGGAAAACCCCTTATAAATGAGTATGTGAAGTGTGCGGCAGGATCTTGAGTGATATCTTTCAGAGTAAAGAATGCTCTGGTTACTGATTTGTCTAAACTGGGGAAGGGGTGGGGGGTGTGTAGGAAGCCTATAGGTTTGGAGGAATTGTTTAAAACCTTGAGCAAATTCAGTTACTTGGGGCGCAGCGGAGGCTTCTGAGGAGCAGCGCGTAGTCTGGCCGGCCCTTTTGCTGGGATTTCATTTTCAAAGGGTAAGTAGTTTGTGGGAAGAGCTGATGTGGGATTGTCAAGGTTAGAGCTCAGCTAGAGCAGATGGTAAAATAGTTATAACCTACTGTACCATATGTCACCGCCACACGCGGTCAGGTAGCGCGGTGGATGGGATGTGTGGAGGGAGCATTGACCCTAGCATGGGCTTTCAGAAAGACCAAAAAAGCTCTTGGAAACCCTGGATTTCATAATTTCAGGGCAGGTTAATGAAAATTGGTTAAACTGCACAACAGAACTCACTGTTCCAGGAAGGGAAACAAAAGCTAAGGCATGGCGTGCAATGGCTTCTTCTCCAATTCCAAAAAAGCTGAAACGGGGCTTGTATTTCAGGAAGTCTGTTTCAGGCTCGTTATACTTGAATTTCTGGGGAAAGTATTTAAAGAAAAAACTTATTCACAGCTCTTGAATTCAGACCATTAAAAACAGGTTACGATTTGATTTATGATTTTTGGAACTTTTGATCAGGGGCCAGGTTTTCAGAAGAGCGCTCTGTCTTAGCGCAGTGCCAGTGAAAGGATAAATTTCTGACTGGAAACAACTGGGATGGGTTAGAGTACTCCAGAAAATCTGGCTCCTGGTCCATAATCGCTGCTGTAGTTCCTCCGACGCCTTTTAAAAAAATCTGATTGGGTACAGTGAACGTAGGAAGGTGGAAGGCCAGGGAGAGAGAGAAGGGTTAATGAAGTCAGAAGTAGTGGGAGAAGAAGTGGAATGGTAGCAGGGAAGAAAAATGAAGGCAGAGAGTTGTGATTTGGAGTGGTGCTAAAGAGCCTCTGGGCTCGAGATTCATCTCGCATTTTATAATGCTCATGTTGTGTTGTATCATAATGCACTTGCTCCTGCTCGAGCTCGCTGCCTCCCCCCTGCCTGCTCGGGTGGAAATAGGCCAGTAGCGTCGTTCCATACTACTGGGCGCCTCCCCAGTCCCACCCTGTTTTTTCACTTGGCTCCCTCATTCGGGGGGTAAATCCTCCTCTGTGTGTGTGTGTGTGTGTCTGCCCGAGTTCTCAGGTTCTGCTGAGGGGCTGTGCCTGCTCCCTCCCCAAGACGGGGAGCGCGTTACGCTCCGCTGCCTCTTGTTTAACTTGGCCCCAAAAAGATCCCCTCATGAGCCTCTGGTGTTGGCTAGTGCTTTGGGAAAGGGTGTTCTTCTGCAGCTGCAACTCTTTTTTTTAATTTTTTTTTTAAATATAATACCCCTGTTTTATTTTGGGAGTAATTGGATCCAAGAGAGTTGTCAGTTTATAGAGTCATAGGATGGTTAGAGTTAGAAGGGACCTTAAAGATCATCTAGTTCCACCCCTCTGCCCCACCAGACCAGGTTGCTCAAAGCCCCATCCAGCCTGGCCTTGAACCCCTCCAGGGATGGGTCATCTACAACTTCTCTGGGCAACCTGGGCCAGGGTCTCACCACCCTCACACCAAAGAAGTTCTTTCTGGTATCTAATGTAAATCTCCTCTCTTTCATCTTAGAACCATTCCCTCTTGTCCTGTCACTCCACTCCCTGATCAAGAGTCCCTCCCCATCTCTCCTGTAGCCTCTTCAGGTACTGGAAGGGGCTCTAAGGTCTCCCCGGAGCCTTCTCTTCTCCAGACTGAACCCCCCCAGCTGTCATACAGCCTTTATACTCTGAACATTGTCAACTCTCAGGCCTTGCCAGTACCAACCATCTGACAGGTATCGGGTTATTTATGGTATTAGATGATTTTGTGTCTCCGTTTGACTTATTTCCTGTTATGTGCTACAGTAGCTGTTTTAATTCCAGGTGTTCATAATGGAGCCTTTGATTTCGCCTGTCTGCTTTTTAATTTATTTTAAATAATTAATAATTCTATGCTGGGGCTTTTTCCAATAAAGGGAAGGTGGTGATAGCTGTGATACTTGTTAATTCCTCTTCTCTTGAGGTAGTCTGAGTGGTACCCAAACTTCTCAGGATAGTAGAGGTGAGAAGTTGGAGACAAGAGCAGAGCTTTAGTGTCTGAAAAAAAATGGGTTTGTACCCCACTGTGTCTCCTCCCCGGTCACCTACAGACTGAAGAGATGGCTATTTTGGTTTAGGTATTGATCTGGATTGCTCAATCTTTTTGTAACAGCAAGATGCAGTTGGTTAAAGGATCTTCTGGAAAGTTTTTTGTGATTCATTTAATCCCACTTTATAAAAAGAGGTGCACCTGGGACGGTTGGGAGAGTGTGAAAGGATTAACTTCAGAGAACAATGAAGTTTGGGTTTGTCAAACGGCTTAGTTTGAAATTCAAGGTTTATTCTCTGTCCTTGGCTCTGTTGAATATGAGTGTCTTTAAAAGGTTGGCTGCTGGTGGTGAAACGGGCTGGAGGAAGACAAGGGTTTGGGAATAGGTGAGGTGGGAGGGGATAGCAGGGTTTTTCAAATGTTAGAGCAAAGTTTATATTGTCAGTAGAGTGTTCATAAGGTAAACTGACCCACTTTGTACTCAGAGCTCCTCTGTCTTTGTGTCTGGTAATGGGGGGAAAGGAAAAACCTGTATTGACCCTGAGAGGTTAGAGCCCAGTGTGGAGCAGAGGTTTGTGTGACAATAAAAATGACCTAAGAAGTTGGAGGAGGTGTGTGTGCTGAAGCTCAGGTTGCAGTCCCGAAGACACGGGGCAACGGAGAGTGGTAGAGACGTGGGGATCACCCCACATACCTGCTCTGGGTCCTGCAGGAGTGATCCTGGTGTGGAAGAAAGAGGTGGGGGGCTTGGGAGAGAGCGTGGCCTGTGGCAATGGTGATGTGAAAGGTCTGTCTTTGTAACGGAGAAGGGGAAATGAAGACCGTCTTGAATGGGGGCTGCTATGAGCTTCCTGATGGCTCCAGCACCGAACCCCCACCTTGTTTCCTTTCTGGACCTGCTCTTCCAGGAGTTTTTTGTGCCAATCTGATTTAAGCTTTTTTAATATTTTCTGAACAAAGAAAACCAGTAACTTAAAAAGACTCAGGAGTGAGACAACTGTAAGAGAACAGAAATGCTAAGAAATCAAGAAATGAGTGGCTAAATTATTCAGCTGAACCCCGTTGACTCTCCCTGACGTCTGGGGTGCACCAGCCCGTGATTGTATCCCGTGGTGCTGGCGGAGGAGCGCTCGCCATCCTCCGTGCTGTATTTGCCACTGCCATCCTCTGATGTCCTGCAGAGCAGGCTGCCTTCTGACAGCGTGCTTGGTCTGTGAGCCCGAGGTGTTAGCATTTAGGGCTTAATTTCATTGCCACTCAGGTCAGAGATAACCTCGGTGCCTGCTTTGTTGTGTTTTATTTAAAGGACTGGTGCAGGAACGGGGGCCGTGCACACCCCTCCATCCGCAGCGGAGCCGCCGGTAATCGCAGGGGAAGGTTGGTAGGTTGTAGCTAACCCATGAGTGAATCTTACACGGGAATAAGGTGTGCCAAGAGCTGGTAGATCTGTGGCTGGTGTCGCCCTTCCTTTGGCAAGTGGTGCCTCGAGTCACTCGAGTGGCACTTGTGCAAGTGCTGGGAGTGCGCAGGATGGCCCACAGTTGCAGATGTAATTATTTGAAAGTCTGGGTGTTATACATCATAATTAGGCTTAAGAGCTGGAAGTCAGTTGAGATGAATGAGGGCAATTGACGCTCTCAAGAGTTGAGAGAATGATTCTGGTTTAGATCTCACAGTTGTAAGAATTGTTTTATTATTTTTTTCCCCCCACAAGTGTTAAGGTTTAGACGTTTTTTTCCCCCTGTGTCTCCTGCTCTTCCCGGGGAGGGACTGGCAGTACATGAAGCACCTTTGTGGCATCTCATCACTTATGGTCTCACCTGGAAGAGGGGAGACGGAGCTGCCGCGTGGAGTGTCACGGTGAGCTTCTTAGTGCCAGCTTCATCTTCATCAAAGCAGCTCTGGGTGCACCTGGTCCCCCCCAGCCCCTGTCCCTGCCGTGTTCCGCTCAGCATGTCTTCAGCAAGAGAGGGACCCAAAAAGCAACCTTCACTGGCTAGCAGTTATGTATATTTTAATTAGATCTTTAAACAATTAAATTTTACAGTTACACATGCCTAGAGATTGA
Source organism: Jacana jacana (assembly GCA_013400555.1). Lineage (NCBI taxonomy): Eukaryota > Metazoa > Chordata > Aves > Charadriiformes > Jacanidae > Jacana > Jacana jacana. The sequence continues at coordinate 851,661 of VZTM01014263.1, forward strand.
TGAATGACAAGAATATCTTAATTATTTTAAGTCTGTGATGAAATGCAAGTGGCAGTCACACAGGTTAGAAACTGAAGGGCCTCCCACTATGTAGCACAGAGATAATTCTGAACTAATTTTGGGGATCACCACAAGAGAAAGCTCAGGTGGGAATTAAACACGATTCAAGGACAATGTGAATCCTGCCAGTCGGGCTGTAGGGCTTCTCCCAAAGTTGGCTTGATGTTCCTTGGCTCTGGAGTGAGAACACGGGGCTGCACAGCCTGACAGGGCAGGAGTCCGATGGGCAACTCCAAAAAAAACCCCCAAAACAACTCCAAAACCACCCCCCCGTGCTATTACTGAAAGGTGAGAAGGGAAAAGCGCCACAATGCTTGAAAACTAACAATAAAAATTCGGCATGGTTGGTATTTCAAAGGGAGTAGTGCTTGATTCAACATTTGGAAAGCATGGGAGGAGAAGGATTCCAAACCAAATGGAAAATATACGTGTATGATGGAAGCAGGATAAACAGAATATTCCATGTATAATTACCACTGCAAGAGTGCAGCTAAACCGAGAGTTCTTAACCAGGTAAGATCGTCGTTGCTTTTAAGTCCCAGTAAGGCAGCGAGCTGTGGTCGCTGGGAGATGTTTGTGGATGAAGGTGTTGGCAAGGTCTGTCGCTGCAGCAAAGAGCAGGTCCGTGGGCACAGCACGTGAAGAGACCTGGAGCCCCTGTGGGTCTGGAGTGTGCTGCCAGAGGGCGGGGGGTGCAGGGCCTCCCGTTTTACCCCAGAGTGAGGGGGGGCTGCAGAGGTCTTCAACGGGTTAAAAGTCTTTGCAGGAAACAGAGCTGCGTCTCTGTGCAGGAAAAAGCAGAGTTTTTCTTTCTCACATTGATGCAGTGCTTATTCAGAGATCTGCATGGATAAAATCATTAACAAGTTAAAATTGGTTGCAATTCGGTTTCTTCCTAAGAATGCCCAGGTGAGGACTGGGCAGCTGAACATCAAGCTCCCTTGGGCAGGTCGATGTCATGGCCTGGGACTGCCTCATACTTCATCCACGGGATGGGTTTCCATCAGGCAGCTTCATCCGCGGGATGGGTTTCCATCGGGGCAACTTCATCCACAGGATGGACTTCCACTGAGGCAACTGCATCCACAGGACGAGCTTCTATTGGGGTAACTTCATCTGTGGGATGGGTTTCCATCAGGGCAGCCTTCTCCATCCCCAGTCATTGGGCAAGTTCATCTGCGAGATGGGCTTCTGTTGGGCAAGTTCATCCTTGGGACAGGCTTGCATCAGGACTAATTCATCCATGGGATGGGTTTCCATCAGAGCAACTCCATCTGTGGGATGGGTTTCCATCAGAGCAACTCCATCTGTGGGATAGGTTTCCATCAGAGCAACTCCATCTGTGGGATAGGTTTCCATCAGGGCAACCTTCTCAATCCCTAGTCGTTTCTCCCTGAATCGCCGTGTAACCTGTGTTTTGCCCCTGCAGTGGGGCTGGGGCAGCTCACTCAGGGCGGTAGCAGGGTGGGAACAGGCGCTGAGTTCTCTCTGCTGAGGGTTTTGGTGTGAGGCTGTTGTGCAAAGCAGGTTTTCCAGGACACTGGAAGTTGCTGCTGCGCCGTAGCTTAACAGAACACAGGCAAAGCGCAGATAGGTAGAAAACATTCTTCTTGTGGTGGCAGCCCATTGCTTTGGGTTGAAATAACATCACGTAATTATAAACTGAAGTGATCACATCTAAAGAAAAAAAGGGTCTCCCTATCTACGTCTCGGTGAGATTTCCCTTCCTCTTGTGATTTCTGACTATAAAAATCCCTGTGTGCTGCCTTTGAAATGTTGCAGTGGTGTTGGTATTTGAAGTACTTGTAAATACTTGTGCAAATCAGGTTTTCTGATGTCTGGCTGCGGGGTGAGGTGTGTGTTTGCATGCCCCGGGCTGGGGGGGGGGACGGATGGGGTGTGTTTTCACCCAGAAGGGTGGAGGGAGGGAGGGAATGGGTGGGTGCCAAAGGGGAGGCTGCAGGAGCGGTTCCGTGAAAAATCACACAGGGTAAAAACGGGGGCAAACAAACCAAAAGAAAGGAAAAAGCTAGTTTCCCAAGAAATAATGGTCCCTGATCCTCCTGGCAGACGGCGCTGGCCTGGAGGCCTTGGTGACAGCGTGTGGTGACCATCCTTCCTGGGGACGCTTGGGAAGGCCCCGCGTCGTGCGTACGAGGGCGCATGATCTCGCTGCAGAGGTAATTGTGCTCCCTGCACCAGCGCTAATCGTTGAGGTGCTGACAAGCAGCTCTTGCTTACCTTCCTGCTCTTCAGGGGAGCACTGGTTTGAGGGGCTTTGGGCTCTCATTCGAATGGGTGAAATCACTTATTGCTGTTATTGCTGCTAGCCTCAGTAGGTGCTGAATTAAACCCGAAATTACGTGGAACCACTCATCACGCATAGTATTATACCTGTTTTTCACAGACAGGTGCCTTTCAGCCAAAGATCTAATGGTGTCTGGTGCAGGTAAACATCCGAGTATCTCCAGAATATTCCTTAGGATCCGAGGTCTCTTATTCGTAAGAGCAGACTGATGGGTACCTCATCCTCCCGCTCCCCGGGCCGCAGGGAGGCAGGATTCCGGGTGGGTTTTTGTGGCCCCACAGACAGCGGTGGCTCTGAATGGCGGCTGCAGGAGCCCCCGGAGCCCCCGCTTCCAGAGCCCGGCTTGGAGCAGAGCCCGCCACGAGGACGTGCCACGGAGCCCGGGAAGAAAACCCGGCCGTCTTTTATCATCACTGCCTCGTCTCTCTGGGTCACGGGGAGGCAGCAGCCGCGGCTCAGGACCGTGTTCAAAGGAGAGAATTGTTTTCTGGGGAAGGGAGGGCGGATAAAATATTAAATGCGGTCTGTTTGCCCTCGTCTCCCTCTTCCCCGACCAGAATGTTGTGCTGCATTTCCATGGTTCTGTAAGTCAGAGCTGAAGGCACACAGATTGGTGGGGAATAGGGGGAAAAAAAAAGATGTAATTGTTGAAGAGTAGAAATGGCTGTTATAAAAAGGGCTGTTATAAAAAGGGCTGTTACAAAAAGGGGTGCAGGTTTTCTATTTCGTGGCCTTTCTGAGGTGGAAGCGCTTGCATCCAGCGTGAGGTGCAGCGCACTTTGGGGAGTTACTGGGGCTGATTGTCATACACCCGCTGTGGTAATGACTGTCATTTGATGTGGGGAGACATTTTTACTTTGGGAGCAGGAGGGGAGTTTGCCCACGAGAATCTGGGAGGAGGAGTGTGTGTCTCAGCCCTCCTCCCCGGCAGCATTTAGACCTTTGAGGAAACAGGGCTGAGGTCTGGCGCTGGGGTCAGCGGGAGGGGACAGTAGGATGGAGCTCCAGATTTAAATCCCTGCAGCTTCCAGGGAGGGGTGGGCTCGTGTGTGTGGGGTGTGTGGATTGGGGGGGTTCTGATGGGTGGGGGGTCGTTGTGTGGAGGGGGCGAGAGGTGATGAACCCTCCACAGAGAAGCAGGGTTTATTGTGGTGAGTAGGACCCGGGAAATGTGGCTTCATGAGCTTCTGTACAGGACTGTTTGCTTTAATTTCTACCCCACCACAGTGAGAGCTCGTTTCCTTGGCAGGTTGTTGTGTATTTACCCACCGATTGACCCAGCCTCGGGTCGGTGTTTTGTGTTGAACCGTTTTCACTCCCCTTTGCCAACAGCGCGAGTTTTCCAATGGAGGAGAGGTTTGGAGTCGGCAAACGGGCTGAGGTGGGTGGCCTGAGCCTTGTGTCACAGCTGCCCCTGCTTTGCAGTGTGCCTGCTCACCCAACCATTGCTCCGTTTCCTCTTCTTAAGGCACAGCTTCAAGCTGGGCACCTTCCAGCAGTTGGATTGAGCTTGATGGCCCAGCACTTGTTTACAACACTGTAAGGGGTGCACACCTCCGCGGGGAGCGCCGGGAGGGCGTTAAGCCCCTTAGGGGGACTCTGGCTCATCCGGTGGCTCGTGGACAACGGGCTGGCAGAGAGTGTGGCCCTGTGGCCTTCTCCCAAATTCCTGCATTTGATTTTCCAAGAATTGATATTCTCTTCAGAGCCATCTGGGAGCAGGAGCTGCGTGGGAGTCTCAGGGGAGCCCCACTGGAGCCCACCTCTCCGAGCCCACCTCTCTGTAGCCCCACCAGGAGGGAGGAGCAGAAAATGGCTTGTTTGCTCTCTGCTCCCTCCCTCGCTGTCCCACCGGATTCACAGATGCCGAGTTCCTGGCAGTCCCCAGTCCCCTTGGAGCCATGGGGAAAGTGGGATGGAAGCAGTGGTGGGGAAGAGGAGAGGACGGGGTGGAAGGGGATGAGAAGTTGTGATAACTCATGTAATATCAGGAATCTCAAAGTGAAGAAGGAGAAAGAATTCATGCATAAATTAATATCTAATTTTTTTTGGTCTGGAACAACTGCAATTTCCCTTGCTTTGTAAATGGGAGCGGAGCGATACCAGAGCCCCGCTGGTGGCTGCTGGAGTGGCTGGGATTTGGGAATGGCTCGGGCCAGGGAATACAGGATGTAAACAATTTACAACCGTTTATTTTTTTATTAGAGCTTTTATCTTCGTAACTCTTATTAGTTGCCATAGACACAGACAACAGGGCTTGCTTGGGATAATGAAAACTCTGTCATGCTGATAAAAAAATGTGATTTTTCTTGAGAAAAATCTGCATTGCTTCAATTCCACTATTCTTGGCAATTAATTTTGATCATGCTTGAATTCATGGATATAATTAAAAAACGGTGGCATTTGGTACTCCCCATTTTCCTGTAGCATCTGCAGGATCTTTTTGAGTGTGATGCAGCACCACATTGGTCTCTCATTTAAATTGGAGATCGTATTGACCGGCAGGAGTCACCGTCCCACCAGGTCACAGAGGGGCCTCTCTACTTTCTAAAACCACTTTTTTGGAATCTATGGGTTTTTCCCCCCCTGTAACAGCAGAGTGTCACCAGGAGGGTGTGGGGCTCTGCACGCCAGAGGGTCCCATCGGGAGGAGCATTTGGGTGCGTTGGCTCTTCCCGCTGGGGACCTCCCGTGAGAAGTGACTGGATGTGACTTTCCCCCTGCCACCCCCAGCTGCCCTGTCCCAAGGGAGAGCCGATACTTGCTCTCAGGGTGCCTCGAGTGCTTCAAGGACGGCTTTTGTACGAAAAGAAACGTTACAATTGAAGTAGCTTTTGTGTGTGTTTGGGGACGGGGGCGCGGGACGCTGCCAGCCCGGTCTGTCCTGGACAGTGTTTTCAGAGGAGTTTAAGGTGGTCCCTTTTCTCTTGTGTGTGTTCAGGGGCCGCAGCCGGGATGAGCCTGGGACAAGTGTAAGTTGGGGCAGGGGGGGATGCGCCGTGCGGGGAGAGGAGGAGAAAGAATAAGCATTTTTGAGTCAGCTCGATTTAATAGAAAAATACACGTGGTTTGTCGGAGAGCTGGGAAGAGCGGTGGAGTGGAGGCGTGGCGGGAGCGTGGGCAAAGGGCTGCTAAAGGTGGGGTGTCCTTCTGGAGATGCGGAAAATAACCAGGAGGAGCTTAAATGATGCCCTTCCTTTTAGGAACGCAAAGCGTTTTGGTGTAGAACTCCAAGGGGTGGTGAGCTGGGGCCGTGTCTGGCTGGAGCGGGGCCGAGCAGCCCTCGCAGCCGCAGCACGTGCGGTTCCTGCCAGCAGGGAGGGCGGGATGTCCATTAATCTCTGAAGGAACCTGCTCCTTCCTGGAGAGCAGAACCCCTGGGATCGGCTAGAGTCAAGATGCGAGGGTCGGCATTTCCTGGGGAAAGGAAGGGATGTCACTGGGAGCAGCAGTGAGTAAAGTTGGGATTTGGAAAGTATTGAAAACTTTGCCAGATGTCTTAGAGGTTTGATAAATAATTTAAATCTTTTCAGGGATTAAAACCTATTTTTTGAGGTTAGAACAGTTTATTTTGCCAGGAATCAATTGGAATTAATAAAAACGGGTCTCGTAAGGATGAAAAAAGGGTTGATTGTGTGGGTGGATCAGGTTTTGGTTTCAAACTCAACAAGACTTCAGCAACTGTGTCCTTTCCGATTCCAAATATTCAGAGCCGGGTGTTCTCAGGCCCAGTCTGGGAATTCTCTCTCTGTGGAAAGCCAGGATGAGATTTTCTGTAACTGAGCAGCTTTCAATGAATTTAAACAAACAAACAAACAACATCATAATGATTTAACGTGGCTTTAGAGAAGAGTGTGCTGGTGTTTGTTACAGCACCATGTGTGAGTGGTTGTGATTTTTCTATTTGAGGCCCCATCTCCAGCTGGGACCTGGTTGTTCCCTCTCGTCCCACCCTGCGGTGTCTCCCCCGTGGAGCCCTGTCCTCGGGCAGACCCCGAGGGGCCAATGGGGGTCCCGACACCCCGGGTTGTACCTGGGCTGTGGGACAGGATGGTGCAGTTGCTGTCCTGAATTGGGCTTTATTGGCTGCTGTGTCCCGAAAAGGCTCCTGCAATGAGAGTCAAACACAGCTGGGGTCAGGATGAGCGCAGCAGCAGGACGGGTCACAGCCGTTTGTTGTGAAGGAGCGAGACATAACCTCGTCAGTGGTTTCACCTGAGCTTCCTCACTCGGGTGAACTCAGTGCTGAGACTCAGGGGAATAGGAAAAAGACCAACGATTTAAAAAAGAACTATTCTCGGGTACCACTTTGAGGACGAAGTGATAAATGATCCATTGAAGGTGCTTGTAACCATCCAGCAGCGACAAGTTGTGGCCCCGAGCGCGGGGGGACTCCTGACCTGGCTGTGTTTCCTTGGCAGGGCCTCGGCGTGTGCGGGGGCGGCCAGGCCGGCGCGGGGACGCCTCCGTCCAGGCAGTACGCACGGCAGAAAATAACGCGCGTCAACCTCAGGGACTTCATCTTCTACATGGAACAGGAACGAGAAACGAGCCATTCGCTCCTGCTCTACCGAGCTCTGCTTAAATAAAGCCGGGAGTCGTTCTGATCTCTCCGTACGGAAGCTCAACTCGCATTGAAAAAGCTGTCATTTTGATGTGCCTTCTATTTTTTTCAGAAGTCGACGTTCCAGTAATTTTGTTTTGTAAAATTGTCAGACACACGCAATAAATTCCCTTTATGTAAAAAAAAAAAAAAAACAAACANCCCTCCCCGCCGGGCAGAGCCGGCTCCCGCGGCTGGGTCTCTCCCCGCAGCTTCCCCGGCGCTGGTCCCGCTGACCCTCCGTGGCCGCTCCCCTGGTCGTTCTAGAGTAGTTGTACTTGCAGTTGTTTGCACAGCCGCCTCGGATCGAACGCACTCGGGATTCTCGCGTCCTACTGCACGGCTCCTTCCCCGGGCCCTTCCATCCAGATCCCGAGGGTCTGAATCCTGTCTCTTTGGGTCCCAGCAGGGGCACCCCGAGTCGCTTCCAGTTGTTTTCTAGAGCCCTTCGACCTTTTGCACATTTGCAGCGACTGGTGAGTAAACGTGGATCAAAGTTGCGTTTTTATTTTCTAAAAGAATAACCTTAATTTATTTATTGCAAAGAGTATGGTTTAATGGTGGTTTTAAAGAGAGGGTGTCGGTCGGTGAAGACTTCAGAGTGTTCTATGTGGGTGTTTTAAAGCCGCCGCGAAGGAAGTTTCTGGGGGGCCGGTTCCGCTCCCGGAGCGTCGGGGGGGACCCCCTGCCCTCGGCCTTGGACGATTGGGCCCCGGGACCCCGGAGCGGGGGGGGCTCATGAGCGAGCGCAGGGTTTTAAGCGTAAGGAAGGTGGGTGGAGGCTTTTTAAAGGCTTTGCTGGACTGGGGCAGCGGGGCGTCCCCGCCGAGGCCGGCCGGGGCGGGAGGTGCCATTCCCCACAGGTGACAGTATTATGGGGTGGCGGAAGGGAGACCCTTCGGGTTTGTCCCTTCACTCTGTGCTCTGTTCCCTTGCCACTTTCTTGAGGCAATATCTGGGGTTTTTTTTTTTGGTTTGTTTGTTTGGGTGGTTTTTTTGTTTGTTGGTTGGTTTTTGGTTTTGTTTTTTTCTGGTGGGAAATCCAAGCGCAATCATAAATAGA
>VZTM01014263.1:859766-902624 GCA_013400555.1 Jacana jacana
AAAAAAAAAATTCCCTTTAAAAAAAAAAAAAAAAACACAAACAACAAAAAATAAAAAAAAAAAAAAATTAAGAAAAAAAAAAAAAAAAGAAAGCCCACAAACCCCAAAAATGTGCAAAAGGTTTAGAACCCTCCGTTCCCGGCAGGAGGAGCCGAGGGCGCTGCTCCCCGCGGCCGGGGCGGTCTGGGGGAGCTGAGCCCCGCTGCCCCCTCCCCGCCGGGCAGAGCCGGCTCCCGCGGCTGGGTCTCTCCCCGCAGCTTCCCCGGCGCTGGTCCCGCTGACCCTCCGTGGCCGCTCCCCTGGTCGTTCTAGAGTAGTTGTACTTGCAGTTGTTTGCACAGCCGCCTCGGATCGAACGCACTCGGGATTCTCGCGTCCTACTGCACGGCTCCTTCCCCGGGCCCTTCCATCCAGATCCCGAGGGTCTGAATCCTGTCTCTTTGGGTCCCAGCAGGGGCACCCCGAGTCGCTTCCAGTTGTTTTCTAGAGCCCTTCGACCTTTTGCACATTTGCAGCGACTGGTGAGTAAACGTGGATCAAAGTTGCGTTTTTATTTTCTAAAAGAATAACCTTAATTTATTTATTGCAAAGAGTATGGTTTAATGGTGGTTTTAAAGAGAGGGTGTCGGTCGGTGAAGACTTCAGAGTGTTCTATGTGGGTGTTTTAAAGCCGCCGCGAAGGAAGTTTCTGGGGGGCCGGTTCCGCTCCCGGAGCGTCGGGGGGGACCCCCTGCCCTCGGCCTTGGACGATTGGGCCCCGGGACCCCGGAGCGGGGGGGGCTCATGAGCGAGCGCAGGGTTTTAAGCGTAAGGAGGTGGGTGGAGGCTTTTTAAAGGCTTTGCTGGACTGGGGCAGCGGGGTGTCCCCGCCGAGGCCGGCCGGGGCGGGAGGTGCCATTCCCCACAGGTGACAGTATTATGGGGTGGCGGAAGGGAGACCCTTCGGGTTTGTCCCTTCACTCTGTGCTCTGTTCCCTTGCCACTTTCTTGAGGCAATATCTGGGGTTTTTTTTTTTGGTTTGTTTGTTTGGGTGGTTTTTTTGTTTGTTGGTTGGTTTTTGGTTTTGTTTTTTTCTGATGGGAAACCACAGCGAAAGCACAAATAGAACTATTTGTCCAATAGTTTTAAAAACAAAAGTTTTAATTATTTTTTAAGGTTTATGAAAAGCAGAAGAAAATTTATACTGCTGCTATTTAGCCAAAAGATTATTCATAAGGTATTTAAGGCCAGGAAGTGTAAAATTATGTTTTAAATGTATCGATAATTTGTACATATTGTTTATAAAGGCCTTGTGTTTATTAGAATTACGTTATTTTGATGATTTCTGTACATACTCGTAAATACCCCCAATTTGTGTGAAAACATACTCCCTTATTTGTACTTATTTTGTAAAGAAATAAAACAATTTACTAAAGTAACACATGGAGTGACATACAGCATTGATTTATCAAACAGGAGTTTCACATTGTCTTGTAGTTGTAAGCTCTTCAGGAACAGTTTGCAGTAAAACATTAACAGAAAATACCCCCGAGGAAATACCCAAACCAACTCCTGCAGCGTTCTCTCCTGCTGCCTCCCGTCCTTTGCAAACCACCTACCAAAGCTGGCAGCACAGCCCAGTGCCGCTGACACGATGGATGGATGGAAGGACAGATGGATGGATGGATGGAAGGATGAATGGAAGGACAGATGGATGGATGGATGGATGGAAGGATGAATGGAAGGATGGACGGATGGATGGATGGATGGAAGGATGGATGGATGGACTAAACAGCTGCTTCCTGGGACAGGACCTGTCTGAGGAGCACGACGTGACTTTCCCGGCCTCGGGAACCGCCGGGACAGGACAGGGCCGGGCAGAAAGGGCCAGCGAGGACTCCTCTTCTTCGAGCCCCACTTCGGGTGCTCAACACCAGAGAATCAGGACAACTGTGCTCAAGCAGATGAGGTGAAAATCCAGGCTACGGTTGTGTTTTCGGTGTCCCTGCTAAAAGCAGGTGGTGGCTGCACCACGGCTGTGCTGGAGCTTCTGGGAGAGCTTCGAACCAGTTGTAGCGAGGCTGAGCAATGGTCTTATTTGCGTTCTGTTGCTATGGTTTAAGGCCAGAAGTAAAAATTCCAATCAGTTTTTGCTGGTATTGCTGCCTAAAACCATTGGGAAGTACGGAAGGTGTAGATGGAGCTGTAGCAGACTCTCACTGACCTGAAGTTGCTCACTAAAAGAACGGGTCCTAACTCTTTTTTCCCCCTTTCCAAGGCAAGTTTCTCCTAACACAGTGCTTGTTTCCACGTGTCCTCCTCTGCCTCAGCGCGCTCTGCAGTCGCTGCCCTGATGTCACGGCTCGGACCTTCCATCTCCAGCTCGAGCCCAACTGGGCTGGGGCAGCCCGGGAGCCCTTCCCGTTCCCCCCCCGCTGTTGCCTGCCCCCTGCACCGGGGTGGCTTCGCTCGGTGAGGAAAGCAGTCTCTGGTAAAGACTGAAGGAAAGCAAAGCAGCCATCCCCAAATGCGGTCAGTGCTGTTTTACTTGCAGCCGTTGAGCATCGTCCCACAGCTGGGCTGGGGGCAGCTGCTGGCCTGGAGCTGGTGGAGCTCGGCCACTGATCCCACCGGTGGCTGACCCTGGGGGAGGCCTGGGCAGGGTGTGGGGGGGTCCCTGGGCACCGTAAATGGTGGGATTCACTCCCTTTCCAGCCCCCACAGGGAGGGACCAGCGGGGAGGGTGTGCCCACAAAGCCGCTGCCAGCTCTGCCGGGTCAGGGGGGGCGGGAGGAGTGAATAAGGATAAAACCACACAATCAAGGGATTATTGCAGGACATGTTGAACTTAGAAGTGAAGTCAATGTATGAAAGTAATAAATAAAACACTTGGTTTTTTCCCTTGTCAGACATGGCATGTCCATCAAGCTGACCAAAGCCAAAGGCCGGAGGAGGCGCAATCAGTTCTCACCTCTTTGAAACACCATGGGAGATACAGTGAGTGCTCCACCCTTCTTGCTTATTGTTGATCCTTTACTTTACAGAAATGTTGGTGGCATGAAGTACTGCATAAGAAATGTGCATACACAAATACATGACAATTATACGTTAAGTTCTTTACAATATTAAATGTATAATATACAATTCTACAGATATCTTACATACAAATGTTGTGCCCTGTCCCCAAGCATGGCGATGCCTAGTGACCTTAGGATGGTATACAAGTATAAAACCACAAAATAAAATAACTTTACAGCTCTTCTGAAGCAGAGAGGTTTGCTCGAGTGCTGTAAGGGAGCGGGGCAGTACGTGGTGGCCAGGGCTCCCGGAGGGCATTTCCCAGCTGAGTGCCCCGGGGGACAGAACCCGCAGGGGCCTGGTTTTCCGCAGACGGGTAACCCAGCCCTTTCCAAAACTCAGAGCCCCTGCCGAGGCCGGGCCGTGCAGGATCAGCCCAGCCCTTCGGAAAGCTCTAGCCTCAACTTCATTTGCTTTTTTATTGGTTTTGCCCAATTGTAATCGTTGAAGCCTTAGAGACCCGCTGACCAGCTGAGACTCTGTTCCGTGTTCTGTGACAGCCAGAGTTAGGCATCGAGAAAGAGTTTAATTAAAATTCAGCATCTACAACAGTGCTCTATAAATTAAGGTGGGAGGAAGTAAATTGTGATTAACACATGAATTAGTTATTGAGGACCCACTCGTGCTGAAGAGCGATACAGAGGGGTTGGCAGAAGGCTATTTATAACCTGGCACCTGCACAGGCGGTGCTGTCTCCTGAGTTAGAAGCCCTGCGAGTCGGAGGCGAGGCCGATCCGCCCGAGGAGCAGCCACCGCCCCCAGACAGCGGCTTCGGCGAAGAGAAGAATTACACAGGTAGAGGGCAGCTACAGAATCCATGGTTTAATAATAAGGTTTAAAATAAGAGAGGAGAAAACAATCCAAACAGAAGGTGGCCTGCTTTCATCAGACAATGGCACTAGAGGGCTTTAACATCTTTTTGCAATAATCCCAGACCCATAAAGAGTAGGTTTGCCCCAAATTCTCAGCGTTTCCTCCTAAGGGTGGGCTGGTCCCAGGGTCGGGGAGTGGGGAATGGGGTGGCAGAACCGTGCTTCCTCCAGGGTGCAGAGCTGAACAGTTCCCGCCTCAAGACAAGAGTGGCTTGAAGAGAACTACAGCTCCAGGGTGGGGTGTGACCCCTGCCTGATGGCGGATGGCCGTGCTTTTTGTGCTTCCAGATCCCTACTTCTGCAGACATCGCCATAACGGGCCTTGACAAATGCTCTGTCCCTTTTTGTTGGGGTTGGGGAGGGGGGGTTTGAGTACTGAGCACCAGTTGACTATAAATCGGTCCTTTTCTGATTCGGGATTCTGTCCACAGAGAGGTCTCCCAGGTGGAAATGGTGTATAAAAATAAGCCGTTTGCTCGCAGGAGTGAGTACAATCACGGAGGTGTAACGTGTTGGGGGTGTAAAGCACGTCTGATATGGAGGAGGTGCGGCAGCCGGGGAGGAGGCTCAGTGCAGTTCTTAGTGTTCCACCTTCCTCTCGGAAGCGCCCGCTTCCAGGCGTCGCAGTGTCGGGGCCGAGCCCTTCCTCCTGCTCTTCGAGTCAGATTGCTTTGACGGGTCTTTCCGCAGAGTCCGGTGTGGGAATGGGGGCTCCCCAAGCCTTGCCTTCTTGGCCAGCGTGGCGCCGGGTCAGCCCAAGGAGGTTCCCAGCAGGGCCGGGGCCCCGAGCACCCTCGGGAATTTCCTCGTGAAAAACAGACAACTGGTTTTTCAGATGCTTTTCATGGCTGGCGACGTGACAGGTAGTTTGAGAATACCACTAATTGGCAACATAAAGTCAAAATCTGTTTGCTAATACTGTTTTGCAAATCCTTAGTGTTTCACATAAGGGACTATTAAACACTTCTACGGTTACAAAGGAGGATGGGGGGGGTCTAGTCCAGGGGCTCCTGTTTTATTCTGATCGTTGGGGTGGGCTGTGGTCGTCTGTCTTCGCGGCACAGCACGTATTCGCTGAACTGGGAGGAATCCACCCCGCCACCGCATGAAGCTGCCACGTTAAATCCCTTCTGAAATAATCTTTCGAGCACCTGCAACGTGGGGGAGGGAAAAAAAAAATCTGATTAATATTTAGCAAATTTTAGCCATAAAAGCATTGAGGAGCAGCAGATCTCAGTGATGGATTTGGTCTTTCGAGTCCTCGTTGAATGAATATTATTCAGCTATAATTCTATAACTTATTCTTAAATGACTACACTGTGATTAAAGTCTCGCTCTCAGCAAACCTCTGTAGAAAACAAAAATTAATCAAACAAATAAGCGCTGTGCAGAGCAGCTCAGTACATTACCCAGTAAAATACTGGACTGCACTGATATTGATGCTATCTCTTACTGCTCACAGAAAGCAACCTCGGGTTGAAGCTGCCATAAGAAGTGTCCATTTTTCATTAGTGCCCTGAGCAGTTCCACAGAAAGGGGCCAAAACCACTTCTCAGCTCTTCCCTGGCAGAGGAGAATGTGTTGGGAGCCGGAGTGACACTTCCACCCCACCCTCAGGAAAAGGGCAGCCCTGATTTCCCCCGGCTGGAAGAAAGCGCCGCTCTTAGCACCACACGGCCGGGCCGGGGTGCGGAGCCAAGGTGTGGACAACAAGGCCAAGAAAGAGGTTAAATTCCTACTGCCCAAATATGTATCTTCCTTCTTCTCCTCCTAAAGAAAAGTTGGTACAATTTAGATGCATGAATTTAGGGAACCCAGAGGCGAGTTTAATTTCTGAGGCTGTCACGCAGCACATCACCCTGGGATATACCGATGCTGGCAGCGCGATGGGGGCCGCGTTTTCACACGGCGGAGCGTGTTGACAGACGGTTTCCCAGAAGAGCAGGAGGTCCTCAGCGCTGGGTGGGAGCGGATCCAGACCCACCCTGGGCAGAGCTGCAGTGCAGGACCCACCAGAGCCCAGGAGAAACAGCTCCTGTGTTTGGTTCCCTTGATAAATGCCATCAAGGGAGCAGCTCACACTCTGCTCCACCTCTCGCCCGAGGTACTGCTCCCACCGCTCCAGCACGTGGTGGGGCAGACCTGGGGGTCCCCTAACCCCGATGAGCTTGGGGGCACCACTGCCACCCAATGACAGGGACAAAGCTCTCCAAAAACATCACTCGCCCTGGAGAAGCATCCAAGCAATACCCCCAGCTTCAGGCAGTTAGCTCGTAGCTTTCACGGGTCTCTGTCACAGAAGGAATCTGGTTCTAGTAGCCCTGTGAAGCACTGCAGCAGTTACAGCTACTGCAGCAGAACTCACAAGTCTTATTTCTCAAGGCCCAAGGTGACCGCGTGGAAGATGTGGGCTCCAGCCCCCTGCCCTTGCACATGGGCCCACCTCAACCCACGCTGTGGGTTTTTTTAGGGCACCATTTCTTTTTGACTGAACGTTGGCTTTGCTTTCTCCAGGAACTTGAGTCTGGAGCCTTGATTTAAGGGTACTGACTTCAAAAGGACAACTGTTCCCAAGCTGTGGTGCCAACCATGGCAGCATCGGCTGGTTTTCATCCACTGGAGCCCTCCTTTGATGCAGCCTGTGTTACCCACCTGCCGTTCAGTCCATGCCTTGGGTTTCTGGTGGGGCCTGAAGCTTTGTGCTTGCTGCCCGGGCTTGCTGAGGATGTGCTGAGGAAAGGAGCTGCCCTGGCACAGCGCTGCCCACGTGTGCACGAGCCCTGCCTGGCCTGGGGACACGGGGACCAACGCTTGCAGGTAGCCCCATCTGCCACATCCCACTGGCTTCTGCCCTGGGTTCTATACACCTCACACTGGCAGAGAGTTGTAGAACTGAATGACCAGAAAAGCCACCCCGGTGTATGGGAATAAAAGTGAACCCAGAGAGATGAAACAGGTGGTCAGGCAGTGGGTTCCCAAAATGTATTTTAAGAGCAGAGGTTTACAGGTCTCTCGTTTGGGCTGGAGACAGCTGTAGGACACAACCGGGCTGCAGACACTGGCACTTGGTCCTGCTCTGGGAGGAGGGCAGGGGTTTGGGAGGGAGGGAGGATACAATACTGTCAGACTGCCGCTCCTCGGGCTGGGCTCTGGTTTGGTTGTTCCCTGCATCCCTGTTCCCAGAGCTGGCGAGAGGCAGCCCCATTATGGGGAAGGAGGCTTCTTCCATTTAAGCGGAGAGCGAACCGGAGGGTTGAGGGGCGGGATTTCAGAGAGAGACAGGACTTCAAAACCCTGGCTAAAAACTTTTTACAATCAATTTGCTTGCAAGATGAAGCAGGCAGGGGGGTGCCCTTGGCTTGCCTGGCTCCAAAGCTGTGGAAGGCTGTGTGTTAACAGGGGGATTCTCTCCACCGAGCTGCTTCTGCAAAGGCTGTCCGGGCAGACCTTACACCTCAGAGCTCCGCACGCAGAACAAAGCTGTTCCTTTTCCCTACCTACATGCTCCGAGGGCTCAGCCACGGGCTGCAATCCCCTCTTAAAAACCCACTATCATCCCTTTTCTCAGCAAGAAACAAAACAGGCCAAATCCTGTAACCACCACAGAGAATGTTGAAATATTGTAGAGTTTTTAAGTGTAACTGTGGTGAGGCTGAGCTCAGGCCGATGGAGAAGGGCTCCTGAAGGCTGTGTGTGTGTGTATGCACAGGTTTGTACACAATGGGGGTGTGTGTACACAGGTTTGTACACGTGTGTGTGTGTGTGTGTGTGCACGTTTGTACACACATGAGTGTGTGTGTGTGTGTGCACAGGTTTGTACACAGGGCTGTGCGCCCGAGACTCAGCGGCAGGTTGGACACGGGTGGATTTCAGTGCCATTTACTTGTGCATTGCTTTTTCTGAAGGTAAGATACAGACCAGAGGGAAACCAGTGAGAGTCACTGTGTCAAATCACAGCTACTCCCCTGTAAATCTCCGAAGAGAATGTGCCAAGAAGTAAATGAGTGCCAGCTGTGATTCGCCTGCGCACGGGGACACACACACACACACCACAAACCAGTGGGTTGGTGCTGGGATTTCACGCGCTGAGGCTGCCAGGTTCTGAGCACACCGAGACACCGACTCCACATTTTCCAAACAGAAATGTGATACCTTCACTTATTGAATTTCACTTAAGTCTTGCAGAATATGAACAATGGCAGTCTTCATTATGAAGAGTCAGTGTTGGACAGTGAAGGTCACAGAACTTTCTCTAAGGTAAGCAAGCTCGTGTGTCGCACCAGAACCTGTTGAGCGGAGCTGAAAAAACAGCGTCAGGCTTAGGAGAACTCTCTACCTGTATGTAATCACAACTGGGCATTACAGTAGGAGCTGCTGGACTGCTCTGGCTGCCACTGCCTACTCAGTCTTGACGTTCTTTGGTGTCTGTGCACGGTTCTTGACACAAAATATTCAATGAAAATGTTTTCCAAAGATCCAAGGAACTGATAAATATTGCCATTGTGCTACTAACAGATTCCACAGGGCACAGGGAGTGATGCATCTCAGCCAAGAGCGGGGAGACTCCCACCTCACTCTTTGGGATTCTTTGGAAGTAATTCTGCTCTTCCAGCCGCTGCCCCCCTCACCCCCTCCCTCAGGGCTCTGCAGTTGCTGCCCTGAACCTGAGACTGTTTTCCCAAGAAATCCCGGGTTGGGGAAGGGCAGCCTGACGCTCTGACCAGAGCCCAGCAGAGCCAATGATAATGAGCTGCTCGTTTCTTCAGCCTTTGGTCTCAGAAACGCAGCGTTTTCCAGAAAGCGTTTGAAAACACTTTCTATTAATTACATAGTAAAATGATGTAATTTAGTAAAACGATGTAATTTAACAGTATTATTTAGACTGTAGACTCTTTGACAGAATTGTTTTTTTTCACAAGATGAACTTGTGAAGAGACTCTTTGATTCTCTCTGAATTTCAACTGAATTCAAAGCGTGTTCAAATAACAACAACAATAATTAGCATTCAGCTCTTACGACGGGCACAGGCTTCCTACCAGCTCCCCACCTGGGATAAACAGGAGCCAACTGTGAGGCCGTGGGGGCACCCAGAGCTTTGGGTGGCTGCTGTGGGTGCTGAGCCCACTGGGGGCTTGCAGGGACTCTCTTGCTATTGTAAGGTTATATATATATTCATCTGTATAAAAATAAGCATATCTGATAGGGTTACTGTAATTTCTCACATGCATCTAACCATACAGCCTGGACAGCGTGGCCAAGACACAGAGACATGTCTCCATGCACATACCCAAAATGAACCACAGGTGCTGGACTCTTAAAGCTCAACCAAATAAACCACTTGGGAGTCCTGAACCCAAAATTGCTGGGTTTCAAGTGGTTTCACACAGAAGCATCTATTATCATAGGGGGCACCAGGGAAGGCTGCCCCCCAGAGGGAGGTGTCGGTGCCAAACACAGGTTGTTCTATTGACTCCATCCACATTCCTGGTGACTCCAGGTCTCCCAAAAATACTCCCAGCTGGCAGCGTGGGGAAGGCGGGTGCCCCAGCCTGCTGTGTAATAGCAACAGGGGTGAGCCCAGGCTCTAGGTTCTTGCCCTCCCTTGCTCTTACGTCTCCCCCAAGCCCCTCTGGCCAGTGTCCCCCCATGGCCCAGCTCTCCCCGGGGTGTTTGCCCATGGGGAAAGCTCATCAGGACCACTAAGGCCTTTCCCAGGGCCCAGTTCGTGTCCACAGCACCTTCAGAAACGCTCCCTACCGCTCGGTTCCACTTCCCATGGCTCAGCTCTTTTGGCAGCACATTGTGCAGGCGTACATGTAACAACCAAGAGCTGTGTTTTGCCCTTGTTAATTAAGGCCCAAGTTAACAGCATCATCACCACTGCTCCTTCTCCACAGCCCAAGGAGAGCCCTGACACCAAGGCTTTGGCCGTGGGGATCCCTTGGGAAATGGCATTTCTTGCCCAAAAGGCTGCTGCCTAAACACAAGCCACAGATTTATTTCTGCTGCCATCCACCTATCTGTCCAGTTATCTTCTTTTGTTTCATGTTTAATTTTAAACCTAATGTCAAAACTCTGAGCATAAAATGAAATACATTTTGTTTAAAATACTCTGGGCAATTTTTATAGAACATCCTTTTGAAAAAAAAAAAAGTGCAGAGATCAATTTTTTTAAGTCCATCCCGCAGGCACCATCATTTAATTATGAGTGAGACATAAATTATGCATTTACACATTGTTGCATTTTCTATAAAATGGTGTGGAGATATTTTTTTTTGTAGTTTTTGGAACTCTCTCTTTCTTCCTGGGGGCACTTTGGAGGAAAAAAAATCTGCTGCAGGCTATACATTGATGAAAAAATTAGCATTTATCAGTATAACACCATTATGAGACCAGCATGGCACTAACGTACACAAAATCTAAATCTATTTTTCTGCTTAGACTCAGGAAAACCTGAAAGACTGTGATCTCACCAGGCAGAAAATGTCTCCTTGCAGTATAAGCACTGAAGGTAATTGGGCAGAAGCAAATAATTTGCATATAATTGAACAAGAAATAATAATAAACCCCCCTCCACCCCAGCAGATGGATGAGCCAGCACCGCAAGGCCGTTACCTGCACTGAGTTCAACCGGCAGTATCCGTTCAAAGGAAACCTGATGACGTGGGTCGGGTCCTGGTTCCAGCCGGCGTTCACGGAGTTGCACATGACGTCCCCGGTCTCCGGGAAGATCTCTTCTATCAAAGCCTTCTCCCCGCTCAACGCAATCCTCTCCCCCAGATCTGGAGTCACTCTTACGACCAAGCAGTCACAAGGCTGGAAATGTTTCCTTTGTTCTTTCTCTTGTTTCCATCGCTCGAGTTCCTTAATCATTGGCTGCAGCTGGTAATACTTTGC
The DNA here is from genome assembly GCA_013400555.1 of Jacana jacana. Lineage (NCBI taxonomy): Eukaryota > Metazoa > Chordata > Aves > Charadriiformes > Jacanidae > Jacana > Jacana jacana. The sequence continues at coordinate 870,594 of VZTM01014263.1, forward strand.
TTCTTCATATAAAAGATTAAAGTCCTGGGAAAGGAAAAAAAGAGAGAGAGGGGGAGAGAGAAACTAGAAATGCTTATAGTTCTCTTTTAAAAATGAGTATTGTTCCTGTTTGACCTACTTGGGCTTATGTATTGTCAGCAAGTGTGCAAAGGCAACAGGTATCCGCACTCTTTGCCCGGGTCTTACACCTACACAGCAAACCACAGAGGGTTAGTGCCCACTCTGCGCGCTGACCCACTGCGCTGAATTAGCCTGTCATTTATTACCCCACAAGCTCAACGCCAGAAGGCTTTACTTTTGGATTAAGAAATCAAAATAACTGGTTGCAGTAAGCGAAGCCTGCTGATGTAAGAGGAGATGTCCCGAGCCCTAATCTCCGCTCTTGGCCTCAGATACTCACTCCCCATCTCGCAGCGGGAGATGTGGGGCTCCGCTGTCACCTCTCGCACACGCGGTACGGGACAGAGCTGTCAGTTCAGCTTCGCTTCTCGCCCGTCTCAGCTGACTCTGAAATTCAGCCGCAGCAGCTCAGCTGCTCCCTGCCTGCCATGATTATTCATGTATTTAAAGGGCACTTTGGAGCCTGGTGAATTATCTGGAGGTAGTGACCATCCCACTGGCGGGGAGCTCACATGTGTGCTCCAACAACTTAAAAGAAACGGTCCTTCCCAGCCATCTGTCCATCACCTCCCTTGAGCTTTGGGCAACTGAAATTCCCAGTTTGATCCAATTCCCAGCTCATGGATCGAGATGTCTTCTGCACATCCCCACTAAGAACTTTTCATCACAGATCTTCCCACCTCATCTTCAATGCATGAGAGTACGTTGAGACAAAGGGTGGCAGCAGCTCCCCAGACCAAGCCAGAAGAGATGGAAGCACCCAGGGACACTTTGCTTACACCAGTTCCACCACCTCCTTCAGCCTCCTGGAAGGAAGAGGAGCAAGGAGAGCATGGCACCAGCTCCTCTCTCTGGGGACGTGCTGGTGGTGTTCCCAGCTCTTACACCTCTTACACCAGCTCCACCACAGGTAGGTGACTTTGGCAGAGCGTGCAGTGGGTCAGCACCCGGACAGAAAGGCCAGTTCTCCACCACTGCAGTGAAACAAGATGAAACACGGCAGTGGAATGACTGGGATCATCTAGACTGCAAAGAAGGGCAGGACAAGAAGTAACCAAGAAACAGGCACCAAAAAGACACAAGAAATAGTGGCAGCACTGCTGTGCCAGGTCTGGGGGAAGAGGGGGACTCAAAGGCCAAGGAACAGGCAACACAGAAAGGTGTGACTTTTCATAGCAGCTCAGAATTAACCTGTAAAATCTGCTGCTGTGGGCTATTACTGAACCGAATCAGTTAGCTTGGCACTGCCATAGTGGAGAGGTGCTCCTTCCCCCCAGGGCTGCCTACAGCCCCGAGGTGCATGAATATTCACTGTGACACCAGCAAGGTTATCGCTTACAAAAGGGACATCCGATCCTTTACATCCCTTTGATGTCTGTGAAGGCCGGGACAATATGCACACAACTAAAGGAGGAAAAAAGGACCAGAAAGAGAGAAAAGGGTGATAAGAGCAAGTGGGAAGAAAGGAAGACAACAAACACACTTGCCAAGAGGAGACAGGAGAGGAGCCATGAAAAACAACAGCAGAATTAAAGAAGCAGCCTTGTCTCCTGATGAAAGGTATTTTTACCCCCTCCCCAAAATCAGCACCCAGCTGAACCACTACTGGTGTTCCCTGCCCACCAGTGAAGCTCCCTGGTTACTGAGCATGGGACTGGTTTAAACCTGGGGGGATTGGCGGCCTAACTGAGGAAATAACCCCTGCCCCAAACTTTGTGAAATCTTCCTCATGTGGTACACCAGAGCAACACAGTGTACTGCTTAACTGCGGTTAGGAGAGGGGGGCTGGGATATCAAACGTTCACTGGGCACCTACCGGACCCACCTCTCTCTCTTGAGCAAAGGAAACCACACAGTGCTAAGGAAAACTGCAGTGTAATGCTGCAGAGCCAACAGCAGCATCCAGCGCCCACTGACAGCAATGGGCAGTCTCCAGACCTATCCACACGGTATCCAGAGGGATACGGCCACGCTCCAGATGACCAGTGCTGTACTGGAGCGTCCCGCATGCAGTGGGATGTGCCCAGTCCTAAACCACCTGGGTTAGGCCAAGGTGCTTGGGTCAGTTTTTAAAATAAGACTCTCATGTCCATGCCCATTCCACACTGGGGCTGAGCCTGGGCATGCTGGAAAGGGGTTTGCAGCTGGGGTTGCGAGAGAAGCTGGGCATCTGAGATGCTTGTGTGGCGTTAGGGAGCCTGGGCACTGAGATAAAGGGATTTTTTTGTACTGTAATAAGTAAAGGGGAGAAAAAAGAGTCTTCTGCCATGAATGGCAAGAGGAGATTCACGGTTGAACACCAGTGACAACACTGGAAAGGGACACCTTCCCTGACTCCAGGCTGCCCCAGAGCAGCCACCACCATCACAGCCTGCCCCACCACCCGGCCTGGCTCACGCAACAAGAACCTGCTGTTTCTGCAGGGATTTGGGCACCGCCACGGAAGCTGACAGTGTATTTAGTGTGGGAAGAGGATTTTTGCAAAGCTAGGAAGAATGAACAAATGGCTCAGGGCGTGGGGGGCCAGTTCTCTCCAGCCTGTGCTTGGGCAGGGTCATAGAACGGTTGGGTGATGAATGTGTTGGACTTGACACACCACAAAGTACACAATCTTCTCCTTCAGGTTTTATGCTCCGTTCTGAGTGCAGCTGCGACCCCACTGGAAGTAATGCCCAGCTCTGGACTGTCTGCTCAGGATGCTCAGGGTGCCCAGGTTAACACCCTTGTGCTGTGGATGTAAAAACCTACCCAGATGATTTGCAAAAGTTTGCAACCTGCCATGTCAAGTAGAAGAATCTGCCGCAGGAGGGACCTCACCAGGGAGGTGACACAGGAGGAGCTGCAAGAAAACATTTGCTGTAACTGTTAAGTTACCAAAGGCAGACACAGGTATGAATCTTCCCAGCTCTACCCAAGACAGGCAGAGGAACAGCACCAGGGTGCTAAGTGCCTACCACAGTGGCCAAGTTCCATCGGGCCACCCAGGAAAGGGAGCAGACAGACAGACAGACAGATAAGGTACACACAGCCCCTCTCAGCCGCAACTTCTGGACAACACCTAGAGTTCATGGCACAGGTAAACAGATCTTCCAAAGATGCAGCTTTCTGCCTGTCACAAAATAATTTTCTGCTCATGCCAGGGTAGAAAAGCTTTTTCTGGTGGATTTCACATAGGCTCAGTTGTGTGGTCACCTCTGACAAGGGTGACATGTGCCTGGGGAGGAGGCAGGAGGTAGGAGGTGTGAGGGCAAGGCCAGTTGTGCTGGTGTTTGGAGCTCGGTGGTGGTGGATCAGTAAAATGCTGCTAAATACCAGCAGAGACAGTGCCCAGAAACACTCAAACCGTGTCTCCCGTGAACCTGATGCTGATCTCCTGCTACTCCGGGGGTCCTCTGTTGTTCTACCTAATGCTGACTCCAGAACACGCTGAAACGGCTCTTTCTGCCCATTTTTCACTCGTTATTGTTTACATGTCACCCTGACTCAAGGCTTCTCTTGTATTTTAGCAATGTGAAGATCTGACACCTGGCTGCGAGAGACAGTCGCTCACTTCTAGGACAACCACACTCTTTGCTAAGGTCAGTCTGAAAGCACCTAAAATGAGATGCACTCCTTTTAGAACGATGTTAATAAATCAGCGCCCCAGCCTTGCGGTTCCGGTGCTGGGGGTGACCTCTAGAATAGATAGGGAACTCAGATGTCCTGTGTGTGTGCTCCTCCCCTCCTTACGACAGAGCAGTAACACACGCATTGCCTGTGTCTAGTTTTGTTTGAAGCCTCTAAGCAGGGAGTGGGTCTCCCAAGAAGCAGGTCCAAGGGGTCCTGGTTTTGTGTGAAGTCAGGCACGGGCCGGGCTGCTCGCCATGGGCTGGCAGCAGGGGAGAACCCAGCCAAACAGTAATCTCTCAGCATATTTCATGTGGCTTCAAATCCCCCAAACCCAGGAAAATTATGTGAACAATTAAAGTGCTGCTTTCAGCAGGGAGACCTGTCAGATACTGAATACTTTCAAGTTCTGGCTTATTAGGAGTTGGAAGCGTAATTAATATTCACTGTAAACACACCAGTCAGACTTGATAATAAAGAATCGCTAGCCTAGGAACACATACCCCACTTTCTCTGCGTTTCGGTGTTAACTTAGTCTGAAAACAACACTTAAATAGCAAGCACAATAACGCTGGTGCGGTACTAACATTCCAAACTTTCCAAAATAACCATCTGAGCAGCAATTCAAGTTGAAAAGCAACTTGGCTCAACCTTGAGGCTAATAAACTGCTTGATTAAATTAAGGGGTAAAACCTAATAAATATTCAAAACACTTGATAATGCTTTGTTTGACATAAAGAACATTTAATGCAAGTCTCACTGGAAAACCTGTCAGGTTTTATACCTTAAATAGAGTTTTGCATTTAGAAACAGCGAGTGATTCCATTTGCTGCCTTTGATTACTGTCTTCTGTCACTTTAATCATGCTGGTAAAATTACACGATTTCTGTGAAGTCAAATCCGTTTACAATGCAGTTTTAATATAGCTTTGCAGCGCATTCTTCTGCGCGTTTTTATTTAGTTACTCCCTACCTAGCAATACTTTGCTTTGTTCTCCAGCCCTCATTAGCCTGGGGTTTGCTCTAAAGCTCTCCCAGGGAGGAACTAAATGAAACACAGTTAACCCTATGCAAAGAGAAGGGCTGGAACAACGGACTGCGTCCGGGCACAGCGCCGGCTCTCCCGCGTCTCTCCAGCCCTGCCAGCGGCTCGCTGCGCAGACAAGTCCTTGGCATCCACTGGTGCTCTCACCTCCAGGCTCTTACCAAATCCTGCTGGTTTTGTTCCACAGCACCTCTGAAATCTGGATGCCGGTCGAGGCCACCAGACTCAAACTCTACACCTCTTCTGCCCTTGCTTCTCACGCTTCCTTGTCCCACCAGATTGTCCAAAACGCTGCCGCTACAGCATCGTTCTGGCATTTTGCCTCTATTGCTTCTCCATCCACCCCCCTGGACTTCATCCATCATCTCACAGCCCACAGAACTGCTCTAGGCTTTAGCTTCAGGAGGTAAAACTTCTTTACTTTGAGGGTGGCAGAGCTCTGGCAGAGGCTGTCCAGAAAGGTGGTGGAGCCTCTGTCTCTGGAAATATACAAACCTGTCTGGACATGTTCCTGTGCAACTGCTCTTGGTGACCCTGCTTTGGCAAGGAGTTGGACCAAATGATCTCTGGAAGTCCTTTGGAACCTTCACCATTCTGTGATTCATTCTTATCTCTGTGTCTTCTCTCATTTCTCTGTAAAAAGTTTTTCTCACATCCACCCCTTAGTGCTCTGGTCTCACCCTGCTTCATGGCACCCTGACCTACCCACTGCTCCCCAGAAAAAACAATGCTCAGGACACCCCTTCTGGGCTGGAGCTCCAAAACACCCCATAGGTGCCAAAACTTCTCCCTGCCTTGGGACTAGACGTGTGCTCCTGCAGCACAGAGCCTCTGCTCAGCATCCACTGCAAACACTCCCAAGCCAAGGTAAAATACGAGTATACTCATATATAGTCAAGAAGGGTTGAGGAGCAGTTTGCAGCACGAGGATAGCTGTCCTCCAAAGCTAAAGCCACCACAGCAACCACAAATCTGGACTGACTCGGCACTGACTGGCCAAATTATCTGTCCTACCTAGTCCACCAGGCAAAGCCACATCCCACAGCACGGCGTGGGAACCTTCCTCTCCAGGCTCCCACGCTCTGCGTCCTCCAGCTCTGAGCAGCTCCCCCCTGGCCATCCCGATTTTATTCATCATTTCATCTGGGAGCTAAGTGCTTTTGTTGAATCTTGTCATCTACAGTTTGGACACTTTTGTCTTCTAATTTTCATACATGGGGATGACAATGTTGCAAGTTTCCTAAGTGCAAAGCCAAATAAACAAGGCTAGGAGGGGAGCGTTTGAACAATCGGGATTTGCACAGCAGCCACCAGCACCATTATTTCATAGAAAACATGTATTGCTCCTTAAAAAGCCCTCAGTAAGTTTTACCTCCTGAGAATAGTTTGACATTCCTAAATTGTGTAAAAGATTACTTCCTGAAAGCAAGGTATCTGCATCCGTTGTATCGAAAACAAATCCTCGTGGGCTTGTTTGAGGGTATTTCTTTCTTATGCCAACCAGAAACGGATTTAGACAATTTCAGTTCTCTAAGTATCAAATTTAAAACATTTCTTTCAGATTCTCAGCATTAAACCCTGGTAAGTGCTAAATGCTGATGTTGCTTCTTAATTGTTGTTATACCCTGATAAATAAGCTAAAAATGTGAGAAAATACAATTAGTTTAGAAAAACTGATTTAGCCGTAAGCTTCATCGTTTAACTTTTTATGGTATCCATGACAACCACTGGTCCATTTATTAAATAACAGCATCCCTGGTGTAATACACAAGTACTAAAAACCCTAACAATGAACAGCAACGTTTAGTTAAGTGTGTTCAGGCCACGCACACAAACCAACCCGCACCGAAGCAAATGATGGAATGGGGAGGAGAAAATGGATTGCAGACTATAGCTTTCCTTACCTTAAAGTCATCTGGGAGCAGTAGCTTAGATGTCCTTAGGAAGCTTAATATATATCTGAAAATTTCACCATCTCGATCAATGAAATAGTGTTGTTTTAAACTGTCCAAGACAATAGGCTCTGTGCCATTAAACAGACGACTTATTCTGAAAAAAAGAAGAGCAGAAAAAGAAATGGGCAAAAGGAGACAAAACCTCATTACGCCCTCAGGGCTTAAGAGCATCCAGCTGATTTGGGTGCATCGCTTCGGTGTGCATAAGGTGAGGCAGTATCTTTGTTTGGTGGCGAAGGGGTACTTGAAGGTAGATGGTTTAGACATGTGTGTGCCCCCGTGTGCTAATGCACCTGCAGGGACAGAATTAGGCCCATGACTTGCCGAGGGACGTGCCTATGAAACCCTCACCCTGCGGCTGGTGGAATATTTTTGGTGAGAACACGTGTCACTGGCTCCATCACACATCCCCATCCTCCCTGTCCTGCATGCAGAACCCAATGGGTACTTGGAGATGGGTTCCTGGCCATGAGCTTCTCCTCCAGCTTGGCTGTCACCTGTCTTCTTTCCACCAAAGCCTTTCTGTGCTGGAGGAGAGGCTGCCCACACATTGAGGTGAGCTGTACAGACCGGTCAGTGCTGGTCAATCGAGGCTGAATTCTTGGCAAACCAGCATCCAATGGCCCATGAAGCATATGCAGAGCTGCCTGTGGGACCACAGTCCCACCACCAGTAGTCCTGGGGATCAGTCTGGCACAAGAAAGCAACGTGGCAAATCTTTCATGAGCAAGGAAAAGGAAGCCGGACCTCTGAGACCGGGGGGATCAGCAGGTTACCGGGCCAACATGCCACCCCAGCTCCACCACTCCAGCTTTCTCCACGCCCTGAGGAGCATGCTCTGCAGAAAGCGAACCAGGCATCTGCCTGGCTGCTGTTCCTCCCGCCTCTCCCCTCCGAACGCCTGGCTTCTCTCAGAACGCTTTGTCTCCCCATGAGAAATAACCCAGCTGAATATATGTTCTTGAAAGGAAAATCGCAGGAGACAGACAGCAACGACCTATTAAGTAATTGAGTCCATCTCTCTGACAGCGCAGCATTGTTCCCAACTGCGGAGTGGCTCGTGTTTCAAAGCCGGGTCTTAAATAACCCTGCCAGCGAGGACTCCTCCATTTCCCACAGAGAATTCCCCGCAGCCTGCGGGATTTCACTGCCCGGCCGTCCCTTCCGCTCCGCGGTTCCCTGCCCTCCCTCACCGGGACCAGGGCAGGGCTTTCCCTTGCCCCCTGGATAATGAGCTCACTGAAGGCCACCAAAGGCCAATCGCTGGGAACACCATGGCCTTCCTACCTCTCCCCTTCCAGCATCCCCGTCCCAGCTCAAGCTCCGAGTGGCCACATCCTGACCGGGGATGGTGGTGGGACAGGTCAGGATTGATCCCAGCTGTGCCCCATACCACTGACGTGCCAGATTTTTCTCTCCACAGCTGCACCTGATTTTCTGACTTGCTAATACAGTTGCAGGTTTAATTAACGTGCCGTTTATTTCTAAATTAATGGTGGAGATATTGAATAAAACTGGACTTAGCAAGCCCCCACTGAGTTCAGCTGAAAAGCTTTCTGCCCTCTTAAGCGAGCCCTGGGTTTTTCTGCCTGCTCCCGTGTCCATGCACACAGCTACTAGAGTTACTACAGAATTACCAAATGCTCCCCTAAACCCTAATCACAGCAAGGTGACTGTTCTTCTTCAACCTCTAGCTTTTCAGCGGTATCAGACAACACCATCCAGCTCACGCTGCAACACTTCATTTATATAATCCCGACGCTGGGTAAGCCTCCAGTAATGCATTATTTCCTTCTTTTGTTGTTATTTTAGGGCTGTTAGCCTGAGATGGTTAAATATATGGCTTTGTAGCAGGTTAAATTTTATTTTGGGAACCAGACAGTTAATGGACTTCCCTAGACATGCACTGGAGCCGGTGTGCTGTGCTGGGTTAGACCAAAAACAGAGGAAAGCACTGATAGAGCAGCTTAAAGCTGAGTGCGGTACATTCACTGAGTAAATCTACGTGGCTACCCAAAGTTCTGGGATCTTACCCTGAAACGAGCGGGGCTGTGGTGTAAACCTCCTCCCCTTTGCTGTCCTTTCCCTGCGATGCCTGAAAATGGAGGGGACGGCGGCTGCGGGGCTCTCCCACGTGTAGAGGGGAGGGTTTGCCAAGAGCAACGGGGCGCAGGGAAGAGAGGGTACAGCGTTTCAATGGGCCGCTCTTTAATGTAGTGAAGCATTTTTTTGGTAATGAAAACAAAACATGAATTTTGAGGCCTTTGTGGAGTGCCCTGAGCTGTATTTCTTCACCAGCGAAATTACTGCTGGGGAAAGACACTTGCGGAGTGTTGAAAGACTTAACTGCCACCCCAAAAACAGTGTGATGAATAGTTTAAGGATTTATTTGACGTTTTAGGGGGCTGCTATGTTCCAAGAACCAACTTTGCTGCAGCATGTTGTAATGCTGCATGTGGAAAGCACTCCTGCTTCTCCCTTCTCCCCACTAGGAACCCTACCTGTACAAAGGCCATCAGAGAAGCAACGCTGTGAGAACAGAGAGTGAACTCAAACAGCAGCTTCCAGAGGAAAATTCACCTGATGGGGTGACTCGTCATGTGTGAAGCCATGGAAAAGAACATGGTGACCAGGGGCAGCTCCATGAGCCCCACCAGGATGGGATGTGCTCGATGGAGGAAGGGATCGTGGGTGGTCAGAACAAAATGCCACCTGCAGAAGCATGGAAAAAAATGTGCAAAGGCTGTCAGAGAGGCGGCAGTTCAGCGAGTGGGAGGGGATGGAACAGTTTTACACTGTGTGAACTTGATGCTCCATCAGAAATGGGGTACCAGTGGGGCTGGTGGCCTCAGGGAGCTGCTCCCTCCAGCACCCCACTGCATGGTGAGAGTTAAAGTTGTGGGGAGTCAGGGCAGCTCTTGGACTGGGCAGTGGTCACCCCAAAGGGGTGGGTTTTATGATGGTGCCCAGTACTGTACTGGTGGACAAGCTGGGTCACAGCCTTTTCAGGAGGCACTTGCTAGGGCGGGCGGGAATGGTACTTCCAGTGATGTTTGTGAGGAGGAGGAAGGGACCAGAAAACAGTGACAAAGCAGAAAGTGCTGCACTTGGATCCCACAGCAATGGGCGAGTGTGAGTAATGAATGCTCCTTCAGCATCCTCACCTGCAAGAGGTGCTGCACTTCCTCATTAAAAAACACTCCTAAAATTTCTGCCCAGGGGTTTAATTTCCAGGCAGGGAGCAGACTGAGCCCGGATCAATCCAGGGAGCTGCAAGCCCAAGGATGGCAACCTTGCCTTTCCATTACCACCAGATCCCACTATGCTTGCACCACTTTCCCAGCCATCGTGCCCTCCTGGCAATGTCCCTGCTCCTGGCCACCACATCATGTCCCTGTGGAGCACAGGACAGGGGGACGGTGTCCAGCCTCCAGCTGAGCTGGTCTCACTGGCACCTCCAGCCCCAGCTGGATGCTCTTCCCAGTTCCTCCCAACACCCAGCGCACAACCTGTTGATCCTTTTTTCCACAATTTCTTTGTGCTTCTGTTGTTTCTGCTGAAGGCTTTTACATTTTCAATAATGTTTTGCCAAAACGCCGAGGGGCGAGTTTCTAGCTTTGTACCGATTTTACTATGATATTAAGATCTCCTTTTATTAGATTAAAAACAAACAACACAGCCAGCCAACCCACAAGGACAGGAGCGCCAGTAAATTCTTTTCTTAGCTTCTTGGGCAGGGGAAGAAGCCGTGCACGAGCACCTACAGACGGCTGCTGATACCCACACACAGCCCCAGAACTTCCAACCAGTCTTCCGTCTGCTGGGGGGGTTCAGAGGCACTTTGGGACAGTTTCTGGTGTGGTGGTTTGGGCTGCTTTCTGGTGTAATGCCAGTTTAGCCACTTTCTTGACAACTCTCTTTTTTTTCCATCAGGAAAATTCCTTCATAATCAATGGTTCCAGAGGTTCTAAGAGGAACACCCAGTATTGTGGGACCTGTGGGACATCCAGCAGAGCCTTCCACTCCTGAGCCCCACTGCCAGGGGGGCTGCTGGCGTCCCCTGTCACCCCCACATCCACCCAGCCAGCCCAGCAACACCATGTAAGTAAAACTATCACAACATTGCACTAAAAGTATTAATTTAAGTAATTATGTGATTAATATTTAAGTGTTCAGTGATATTTTTTGTCATTCATAATTTAGTTGTTTACAGTTATTAAAAATTGATTCTGTAGACACTCTTTCTGCCCAATGTCAAGTCAGCAGGGAGCACACACATTTCAGCAAACTGTCACTAAAAAGGCTTCTCTTCCCTGATTTTGATGGGAGGAGAGGGAAGAAGAGAGAAATGCCTGTCTGGGGGTCCTGCAAGTGCAGGGGTGTCTGTGCTCCATTCGGTGCCCTCAGCTCTACCTGCCACCCCTCTGTACACCCTCCTGCTCCACTCAATGAAGCTGGCATGGCTCTGCCTTGTAGACAGTGCATGTCAGTAGTATGTGGCTGTTGGGCCTTGCTGTGGAGCTGGAGGAGGCAGTGGCAGTCATGGGAAACACCGCAAAGAGGATGAAGAGGGTTGTTCAGAGCCAGGACACCAAGCATGACCCAAACCTGCCCTGTGGGACATGTTAGCAACGCGTCCCAGGTGTGCAAGTAGAGTCCATCGCGGCTGCTGGGCGCTCACAGTGTTGCTTATCTCTCAAATATTTGCTCAAGGTGGGTAGGAGAGATACTCTTATCTGCTGGGAAGAGAAAAAAATGCTGCAAATTGGAGCAGAGGTGCTGGAGAGACCAGAGCACCTCACGCCGGGTCTGGCACTGCTGGGTCTGCTCTAAGGCTGTCCCTTGTCCCAGCACAAGAAGGTACCTGCTGGGACAGAACAGCGGGAGGCGGCTGAGCAGCAGCACCCTGCCCAACTCTGCTGCATCCCAGCTGCAGCAGCACCATCTGGGGCAGGCATCTTTTCCATATTCCCATTATTTTTCCTGTAAAACTGACTGGTTTTGCGCGCAAGTTCCCAGCAAAGCAAACTGCAATGGAGAAAGCACCTGCAGCCACTTTTCCTCAGGGGGGTATGTTAAAAAACCCCAACCCACCCAAGAAGCGGGCAGAGCTGGCCAGAGGAGGTAGGAGGTCAGGGCTGTCCCAGCTGAGCAGTGAAGGGGTCTCCTCTGCCTCCTGGCCTGACAGCAGTTGGGAGGAAAAGCCATTAAAATGTCATCTCTGCCAGGACATACACTCCCTCCTGCCCTGCAGAACCTGGCTGAAGGCTGCATCTGGCTGCAGCAGGTTTTCTGATCTGCCTCCATTTAAAACTTCAGCTCTAATTAGCATGGAAGTCCATAAACAAGAGTCTGCCATGTGGCTATACTGAACCTTCACACCCTGTTACCCGAGCAGTGATTTTAAGCCCTTTTCCTGTGACAGAAAGGCAGCGTGAAGGGTCTGTGCCCCCCCAGCCTGGCTGCAGGGATGGAGCAGGATCACTGAGATGCCTTTGCCCTTCAGCTCTGCCACGGTTCCCATCCTCATCGAAGATAACATCTTGACCACCTCGGATCGCTGCAGGCGTCCGCTGGGCTCGGAGGATGTTTGAGCTGGGGAAGATTTCGTTGTAAGCATCTTTTAAATCTTTTATTTGTACAGTGATGGGGGAAAATGTATGTGGAGGAGAGTCTGTCTGAGTCTTAAATTGAGGGTATAAAATGCTGCTCTGCAAACTCTGAAATCCAAGCAGCCACGTTTGCTTTGGGACTGGTTCACGTGTCTGCAGACACGGCAAGGTGCCCCAAAGGGGGCTTCTGGCATAAGTAAGCCCAGATCAGGAACCGGCTTCCAGCCCCAGAGTGCAGGCATCCAGCCTGCAGCGTTAGCCAGGTCCTGCTCTGCCCGAGCCACACTGACCATCCACTCCTTCTCCCACTGCTTGTGCCAGACCAGGGTGAGCACCCCCATTTCAGCAGGGCAGCCTCGGTCACCGGCATCCTACAGGCACTGCCTGGCTGCAGAGGCATCGCTCAGCCCCAGACCCTTCAACCCTGGTGGCACACGTGACCCACCAGAGATGGTAAGGACAACATTGACCCGTGAGAACCAAACAGAGATACTAAAGCCTGGGACCCCAAAACTCTCCATTTTTAACAAGAGCACAGCAAAGGGACAGAGGAGGTAACTCACAAGGTAAGAGGTTTATCCATCTCTCAATTCCTATAACCTCCTGTTCCTGCCTTCCAGTGCTGGTCCTGGAATGCCATAGGAGTTTTTTGAGCCACACGCTCACTTTGCAGCGCTTTTGAAGGATATTACACTCATTAACTATTAAGCACCTGAAGGAACTGCAGGATCTATTACCTAGATTTAATACTTCATATTTTGCTGTTCAGGCTAGAATATCTATTTTTGCAATAGATCAGAGCTAGTCTATATAATATCAACATGTATTTTTAAAAGTCAATAATCCGTAAAGAACATTACCATCTACCATGCAGAATCACTCCTAGGAAGTTCTGCAAGAATTTTTTTTTTCTTCTTTTTATACCATCACTAAAAGGCAAAATTAGATATGTAATGGATTTACATCAAAACAAAGGCACAGACGGTTATGGTTTCAGTTCTGTTACTACCAATTAAAGTCCACTGGAGCAACAGGTAATAAACTCCACTGAGACGGAAATTAACTATTGTTTTTGAAGCACTATACAACATCCACAGTAAGGATAAGAGATCCTACAGCTCTCTCTCTTCTGCCTGTTGCTAACAGCCTATCTCCACACTTCAGACACTTTGGCAGGTGATTTGGATATAAAATTTCATGGAAATGTATATGGATTTTTAGATTTTTGATACATGATGCTTATTTTTCAATTTGTAGAGACAATATTGCCCATACATAAATTAGCAGTTAAGAAACTGGAAACACTAATCTTGGGTAGAGAAGCCAGTGTCTTCTCCTGCCTTAAAAAATTCTTTTGGTAGTCAAGAGCCACCCTGGTCCTGCATCCTCATGGCCAAGCATCCCAGCAGGGAGGAGGAGGAGTTCACCAGTTACCAGTGACCAAGAGAACTGAGGCTCCTGGGAGCTGTTCTTTGCAGGCCTTTCATTCCCACCAGGTTTACAAGGGTGTTAACCCTAAGCCTGTCACCTCACTGGGATGCTGGGACACAAGGCCCATTAGCACCGGCCACTCATCCCAAATTTATCAGCAGCATGTCTGCTCCTTGAGGACCAGTTCCTGCCACCCGTCCCACAGGCAGTCAAGGAGAGCGCTGCTTAGCCATGAGGGACGGTGGCAGAACCCAGCCTTCCCGTCAGGCTCATGATTTTCTTTTGCCTTATTAAAGTAGTGTTTGTACATTTTAGTGTGTTATTTTAACAGCTGTAAAGAGACTTCACCAAACGAACAGTTTCTAGTAGGCTAATTGCTGTGTTAGGGATCCTTCCGTCACACTGGGCGTATCACCACATCTGCAGGCAGGGGAGGCAGACACACACAGACACAAGGGCTCTCCCTCGCTACACACACCAGCTGCCATCCCGCCGCCAGTCGCGAGACGCGTTTGCTGTGCTTAACGAGAAAAAATGTAGCTTTCAAATACAGGTGCGTTTGCATTTCTCCATCAGGAGTTCCAAAAGTTCCCTGGGTGCCGCCGACGTGGCACTTAGGTTCACCCTTCGTAGCAGGGGTGGTGGCAAACAGCCTCCCGTTATCTTTTGATGCTTCACCATAGCCTTTGCACTCCTTTGGGCCGGCTGCGCTGCTCTGGAGCCCCCGTGGCCACAAGAGAAGCCTCAGCCGCGGCGGGTGTGCAGGCACAGGGGGTGCAGGCACAGGGGGTGCAGGCACAGGGCAGCCCCGCAGAAGGGGAGAGGCTGCAGTCACTGCAGTACAAGATAGGCCAGTTCTGCCATCCCTGTTCCCAACAGGCAGCAACTCACCGGGGCAGAGCGGGAAGGGCAGAGTCTGGCTGACTTGCATATTTTTTAATAAAAGTAACAAAATAATATTAGAATATACCATGAACCCTCAAAACACAGAACCTGTTAGCGGTAGGAGCTAAATACCCTCTCGGCAAAATAGGTCAGAGTGCCCGTAGCTGCAGAGAAAGTCACAGACTGGAGGTAGTACCTGCCCATTTGGGAATCCCCCGCTTCATCTGAAACTGTGGACTGACATTTGAAGTGAAAGAAGCACCTTAGCTGGATTTCTGATACTATCCTTTTTTCCAGTATACAGTTCAGGTTACTTTTGCTCTTGTATCTTTTACTTCATTCTAACTGAACTTTTGTCTAAGTAGCTGAAGATTACAAGTATTACTACAAATTTGTGTTGCTACAAGTATCCTATTATGCCATTGTGGCTGCTGCTGTTCTGATTTGAGCCCTGCGAGGGTTCTTGGCCTTTCATGTTTTCTCAACAGAGAATTTATGCTACATTTTGGCCATGAAAATCAATGCAGGGACAAAAATTATTTGATTTAAAACAAACTCCTGAAGTAGCACCTTAGTTTCCCAGAGCTTTCCCCAGTTTCCCAAATGCCCCAATCCTGCAAGAACTGCTCTGCGGGAGCTGCAGGCACTCCATGGAATTAAGCTGTTAATACATGAGAGGGTGCACGATTCAAATAGAACATTCCTGCCTATACAAGCCTTTTCTTGCTATCCCTTCAGCCATCCCTTCTCGCGGTGCCGCCAGGGCCCCGAGGAGCAGAGGGCTGCTCCAAGCGGTGGCTCTCCTGCTGCTCACCCACTCCCTGTCACTCCAACTGGGATCTTTACTAAGATTTCCAAAGCTGACTCCATCCGGACACGGCTTCCACTAACATCAACTGGGCACGCTGGGAGGGTGGAAAACATGCAGATACTAGTTTTATTTGAATACAAATGGGCTAAATCCTTGCTCATTGAAGTCAAGAGCGAAACTCCCACTGTGACTCGGTGAAGGCAGGGAAAATTCCAAATGGAACTCATTTAGCTTTCCAGCTGCAAGTCGGGCCCTCTGCATCCTTTGCATGTGTGGGTGCCATGAAACCAGCCTGTTTCAGCAGGCAGGAGGGGAAAGAGGGACAGGTACTCGAGGGCTGCACAGCCTTTTGTAAAGTCTCACTGGTGACAGCCGACACACTCACTTTGGTACCTGCTGCTTGTGTGAACAGCTGGAGTATTTATGAGCCACAGCCCTTTAACTCTGACCCCAGACATACAAAACCTGAGCAGCTTTTTCCTAAGATTCTCTTATTTATTTCCAGGAAAAAGCTCCCAGACATGGGCCGCCCGGCCTGGGATGAGCAGGAGCACCGGGTGACCCTGGGTGCCCGTGTCAGCCCCCACTGCACAGGGACACTCGCCCCTGCTGTGAGCAGGAACGTTGCCAGCCTCTCTGGGCAAGGATAAACTCGCTTTCTGCTTAAAACAATCTGCCCACGCTGCTTGGGCTATTGGATGGTATGCCCATTTGCTAAGCTTTCCAGTTTCTCAGAATGGTAATACGGAAAAAAAGGGTTCATCTTACATTCTTCCTCAATTCCCTTTTCCTGCAGCCCATCCTCCTGGCCTCCAGCAAGTAAACGACACCAATTTTGCCCAGTCCCAGAACACAACACTGCTGCAATTACACTGCTGTATGCCTCCGGTACGGCTCACACCACCGCTCACTCTGCCACGAAGACACGGCAGGGAGCTACAGGCAGACTGCAACTGGTTATAATTCTCTATGAACAGGTATGTGATCAGGAGGCTGCACCCCGTTCTCTATCCATATTTTTGTCATCACACTTGGAACAATGACCAAATGAGACTCCTGTTTATTCTTACCTTTGATTAAGCTGTACCCAATGTATTTTTCCTGCCTGTTCACTTAAACCGAATACATCAGGAACCATCCATTAAAAAGCTAGTTTGAAGGAAAAACGGCCACCAAAGCCCCCAAATCCACACCAAGCAGGAGGACTTGTGCAATAGACTTTGCTGGTGAGCCCGAGGTGTTGGGCAGAATGGAAGAGGAATTTCCAAAGTTCCAGCAGGTTCTTTCTTCCTGCAGCCAGATGTGAGTGGGGACAGGGAGGGAGCTACCCACCAACATGTCCTGCTGGGAAGAGCCTGGTTTGGCTGCCACACTCCCAAAAAAGGGGGGGGAGCCCCTGGTCTGGGGGCTACAGAGAGGGATCCGGCACCCAGGAAGGAGCCTGCAATGCACCTGCTGCATGGAGGACGCTCGCCGTGCAGAACAAGGCTTGGCAAAAACTGGAGAATAGTAAGAAAGCCATTAACTGTTGGACTCTGATGAGGTACTGAAAGCTGAACCTGGCTTTTTTATGTGACTGCAAGAGATTCATTCTTAAATACAATACCGTGGTCATGGGTTTGATTCTGGGCCCAGTGAAGTCAAGGCCAAAACATCCTTTGATTTAATTGAAAGCAGAAGCAGGCCCCCGCTTTAACCCTCGCGTCTGCAAACAGATTGTAACTGGATGTGAGCAGAAGAGGAAATATGTTTGGAACTGGTTACAAATCCATGCTTGACTTTTATTTTTTCCCTCTGCAAGATGAAAAAGTGGTCATTGAATTCTTTCCCGTCATTCAACAGCAGTGTTAAGTACTACTGGCCCAAATTCAGCCCTCATTCCCTCCCAGACAACCTCAGCACAAGCAGAGGACTCGCTTCCTCTCTATTGTCATCTGCTGCTTCCCATGGAGTGCCACTACCCAAATCTGCCCATTAAACTGTATGTAAATTTGGCAACAGCAGAACGTTCCCCAAATGCCAAAGCTGCAGCCTTTGGTGTGAACGGCACCAGTACAACTGGTGGGCACCACACAGCATGACGCCAAAAAGGTGAAAAATAGTCCCTGGTTTTCAGTGTCCGCTTCCTCAAGAGAGAGCCTTGCTGCTGCAAAAGCCTCTACCAGATCTAAACGGATTACCTGCAGCGCTGGTAGCATCTGCACTCCACTGGGAGAGGGGCGTAACGGGAGCCTGCCTTTTGGCCTGGGATTCCTGCAGCGTTTCAGCTTTACAGCGTGAACCTCGGTTTCCAGCACATCCGCTGATCCCTCCCGAGTCTCACCAAGAGCAACAGGGCAACGGCTGCACAGCAGCTTCCCAGCGGCCTCGCACAGGACTCCTTGCAGGTTTTACTTTACGTGGTCCTCAGCAGATGAAAAAGCAGCAACTTTAGCCTTTGAAGGCCATCCTGCCTGGCAGGGCTTCAAGGGAGAGCAAATCCAGCAAAAACCAAAAAGCCAAACCCCTCTAAAATGTTGACAGGAGTAATTTCTTTGTGAAGCATCAAAAGACTGAAGTGCATGCTGATCACAGCCGACGAGGCCATGGAGCAGGCAGTCTGGTGGCCAGAGCACGGAGAGAAGAGTTTGCAACTCTGGAGTTTAATCCCAGCTCTGCAGCCTCTCCCAGCTTTCAAACTGGGTGAGGAGAGCCACCAACCCCGTGTGACTCTGTCCCAGCGGAGTTACACCAGGGATGAGAACGACCGACAACATGTACCTGTTCCAGCCACCAGACTGTGCACTGAATGTCGGGACAGGAGAAGGGAATGAGCTGACACACTGCAAGGACTAGGAGTATTCATCAATCCATTACATCCCATCCCATCTAACAGAGAAAGCTGGCAGCAGCCATGTGGCCAGCAGCAGCATGGGCCACCAGCCCCGTCTGCTCCAGCCTGGCATCCTCCAGCAGCACCTTCTTACCCTGTGCTCCAGAAATCCAGCCTCCCTTGTGCTTTCACACATGAATCCCATGTTTGCATGCCTGCACTTTTCTTCTATTTAAATATGCACTTTGTTCTTAAAGATTTTATTAACCCATGAATAGATTAATTCTGATGTCAGTTATAAAGGTACAAATCTGGAGCAAATCCTCTAAAGCCAGAGAAGTCATCTCTTTGGGGAGGCTGCCCGACCAGGAAAGGTATGTGCATGATGCTTTGTCTTCATTTGTCCATTGGCTTTACACTTCCAGATGTTTCTGAGACCCAGTGCTGCGGGTACCCAGCAGAAGCACCTTACAACAACATCCAGGTTCTCCTAACTCCTCTCCACACATCACACCAGCATCCACCCCTGGTATAACTCCACAGAGCTCAACAGGGTTCCACTAGGGATTATGTTGGTCAGGTTTATTATTAGGGGCAGTTTTCTAGAAGAATGGGGCTTATTTTGTTTCCATTTAAGCTTATGGTAAAACTCTCATTGACTTTGCTGGAAGAGCGATTTGGCCCAACCTACTCATATCCAAACCACCTCCATTTATTTCAGTGAAAGCAGGCAAGGAATTAATAAGGGCCAATGTATTTTTAAATCTTAGATTTCATAAATGATCACAAGCATGTAGGTCACAATATATACACAGAACGACACCTACGACAACCACCAGTGGGATCATTAAAATAATTAAGATAGGCCTAGAGACAAATTCATTTCGTAACATGTTCCTTACAAAACAGATACCCCCTTGCTTCATAATCCAGGGAGTCTGTTTTATAAACTTCCTAAGTAGTTCATGAAATATCCCCCTAAGCAGACCAAGCCGACTTGCCATCACAGGGTCTTTATAAATCAGAAGGCAAACACCAGTGACGGGGATTCAAAGACCAACCGTGAAGAGGTAACGCCTCGTCTGCCCCACTGGTACCGGTGGTTTGCTGTGACCTCGGGACACATTTTCCAGTACAAAGCTACTGAATCTGCCTCTTTACACAACTCCTCTCCCTGCTACGGGGAGCTGGGTGTGCAGCACGTGAACAAGCCATCAATAAAGGGATTCCCCTTTGCTCTCTGTGTAAGCTGAGCACAGGGGCCGTTCTTCACCCCACGCTCAGCGGCAGGACCAGCCTCCGCCAGCAGTAGGTGGAAGGAGGAGACAGGGTGCTCCCGCAGCATCCTACGGGAGTGGTTTCTCAAAATATGCTGCTCAGGCTTTTCATGCTACTGCCCCAGAAACGACTGCTGAAAAAATACTGAAACAGTGCTGCTGGCACCACAGTGCCCTGCCAGGCGAGCGGTAGGTAAAAGGAGCAATGAAAGAAATGGCAAAGTACTTGGCCAACTCACCTCAGAAACTGCTATAAATAGAAAGTGCTAAAAAAACATATTAAAAAATTGCATTTTTGGTCGCCTTGTCTGCTGGCTTCTCTTTCTGAGTTTTAATAAAGCAGGCTAGTTTCCAACCTGCAGGGAGCAGGAATTGCAGGGTGGGAATTACTAATGTGTGAAGTGTAACTCAGGTCTGGTCGTGTTATCATTGCAGAAGAAGAACGGGAAGAGCAGAAAGCGAGACACGGTCAGCTGGGATCTGCACCAAAGGTACCTGTCCAACGTTCACCTTCTGGATGGCTGTAAGTGACACCCTTCCGACCACAGCCTGGTGCACGGAGATGCCTGTTCTCCCCTTTGACCAGCCAAGCCCAAGCAGCTCGTATCTGGATAGCAATGTGCGATTTTCTCAAATTCAGGTTTTTGAACAGCCTGTGCCAGGCACAGCACCGCAGCCATTATTTGATCTCTGTAAGTCAGAGGAGTGTTGGTCTGCCATCTCCTCTCCATCACCGGCTTGGTCTGCCCCTTCCTAGATGCTGTAATAGCCCTTTATGCCTAGAACTCAGCCTAGGCTGCAAATGTATACAGAGAAACACCCCTTTCCAAAGAAATGTCCATCAGAAACTAGCCAGGCAGTATCTTCTTGTGTCTTTCATCAAATATTCCAAGTAAACGCACAAATAATTAATTTATTCTCAGAGCCCCCATCTGAGCACCCAATTACAGTAAGCTCTGTCCTCCCAAGGGGCAGACACTGTGTCCCCCCAGTCCCTGGGCAGAGGCTGAGCTGGGCAAGGCAGCGATGACCCAGTCCCATGAGGAGTAAACACTATCATCACAGCAGATAGCCCAGCTCTGCTGGGGCTCCCTATATGCCAGTGAGCAGGAGATCCTGGAAAGATGGACACAGATGGGTCTGAAAAATCAAGTTTCCATGTAAATTCCTTCCCTCCCGCCCCCACAAGTCACCAGAGTGAAGGGTTAGGGCCACAGGGACTATTCTCCTTCACCACCAAAGCTACTGCTCCATCTGGGCAACAGCAGCCCTGGGTAACGCAGGGGAATTTGCTGTTGTGCTCTACTTCCAGGGGCTGTGCCAGGCATCCAGTCCAGGATTGAGACAGGGTGTGTAACAGCATCCTTCCCAGCTGTCGTTATACCCCTCTTACACATCATTGTTATTTTCCACAAAAAATAACAGATTTTTGTTACTTTCTCCTCCTCTGCCTGCGAGGGGAAGCGGCTCTTCACCTCCAGCCCCATGCTCTGCCCAACTCGCTGCAAGCATCCCAGCAGCAACACTGGTCCATCAGCCCAGGGGCACCCATGCTTCCTGCCTTCCCTTGGCCTTACTGAAGCACAGTATGGACTTGTGGGACCTCAGCCACGCAGCACCCTATGGAACAGCAAAGCTGGGCTCTGCAGACAAGGAAAGACTGGCACATTTTACACCACCTGATCCAGCAGCCTGGCAGTGGGAGCTCCTGCGCTTGCTCCAGCTCCCAGTCTGGTAAGTGACACATCCACAGGCAGACTGGAGGGAGGCAGAGGGTGGGAAGGGGAAAGGTGCTTTTTTAAGCATGGTTTGTTGTTTGTTTGTTTTTCCTTAAGGGTTCTGCTGGTCAAAATTCCCTTGGAAATCAAAGAGATGTTTGTCCAGTCAACATACAAATAAGAACAACTCAAAAGATTTACCTCTAAATTGCAGGTGCATGAAATGAAACCCAACATGATTTTTATCTCTGTGAAAATTCTTATGTTAATTCAGAAAAAGGCGCTGCATATAACCAAAACCTCTGGTTTTCAGCTCCTGTTCTCATCTGCAGCACACACCTGATGGTCTTGGCCAGGGGCAGAGCCGTGGGGAGCCCCGGCAGGCTCACCCCCCTATCCCCAGAGCTGCCAGGCTGGCATGCAGCGTGCCCACAACCTGCATCTCCCAGCATCTGTAACGGGCAGGAAAAACACTTGCTCCTGCCTCCTCAGGTGTTTTGCTTTAAAGTCTGTGTACGGTTTAAGTTCACAATACCCATTAAAATTAATGAGCTTTGCGCTGCAGCTCGCATGCAGGCGCGTTTTGTAGCACTTTGCCTGAACGTGGGCTGCTGGCTCCAGCTCAGGAACTCTTCACCTTTTGGGTAATACCCAACTGTTCAGAGCCCACCCGTGTCAGAGCTCGCTGTCACCCCACAAGACAGGGTGCCCACCAACTGCCCTCGGTGGGAAGCGCAGGAAGGGTGGAATGTGCCGTGGCACCGCGTTTGTCTGTCCCTTTCCCTGGGCTTAAAACAGTCGTATGGGGAGGGTGCAGGGGACAGGAGAGGGACTGAAGAGGGTCAGGACACTGTACAGCTGGTGGGTGTGAGCAGAGTGGGACGGCAGTGGCATGGCGAGGTTTGGAGACAGCTAAGTCAGGATGGGTGCTACCGATGATGTGGGACTGCTGTGGCACGGGGCTGGCACCACTTCTGCTCCAGAGTGGGATCTGGTGCTTCCGCAGCCACCACCAATCTCTGGTTATGACCAAATCTGGTCTTCACTCCACTTAACCGCCTGTCCAAAGTATGGGTCCCTGTTTAAGGACTGATCTACATCCCAACTGCCAGCATGGAGAAGTGACAGAATTTGCAAATTGGGTATTTTTTTCTTGTAATGACATCAAGAATATATAGATTTGACAGGAAATCAGCAAAGAAGTCTCAGTAAGGGTGACATTAGATTGATCCTACATGAGCAATAAATAAGGGATGCTCTCAAATGCACTGTCTGGACAATGATATACCCTAAATACCAATTATATACCCTGAGCACACTGCATTAAGAATTCCCCTGCTCCCTTGCAAGAAGAACAGAGGAAGTCCCAGCATGGAGCCCTTGGTGTAACAGCTGATGTGGAGAACCTGTCTGGTAGATCTCGGTAACACCTGTGTTGGAGCTTATGGAACCACAGTATTATACCACACTGTGTCAGTGATCGTGTTCTGTCAGGGACAGTGGAGGGGTCCTAGAACTTGGAGAAAGCATTCCCCTGAACTCAGGCCGGTCTTTGTGATGGCAGCAAAGGAAGAAGCAGAAGATCTCAGGTGTCAGTGCTCAACTCCAGCCCCCAGCGAGATGGAGGTGCTGGAGGAAAAGGGAAGGGAATTAAAAATCACAGACACTTGCAGAGTAGCTAGAATGAGACGGTCACACTTGGTAAGAAAGCTTGGCTGAGGGAGGATCTATATAAGAAACATTCAGAGGAAAAGACATGTGCTTTAGGGGCCTCCTTTGTAAATCACCAAAACAGTCCAAGGATTCTGAGAAATTGAGGCAGAGATACGTCTGGGAAACTCTACTATGTCTTGCAAGAGCTAAGGTCACATCGTTAGCTTCTGAAACAGTTCATAAAGCTCGTGCTGGTTTTCTTTAGAGGAAGGAACCTCCAGAGAAGGGGGTGGGAAAGCCCAGGTGCCCCAAGAGCTGAGATCAGGAGGTGCTCTATGTCAGCACATCTTGGGCCAGGGGGCCAAAAAGCTCCCTGTTACTGAAGAGGTAAGAAAACTGCCAGAAATACCTGAGAACGGTGGGTGCTTGAAGATACCCCGACAGAGGGAAGACTGTGAGCAAAGAGGTCCAGTCTGACTGGTCATAAACTACAAACTGTATGTAGGCAGCGCCCCAGGGTCTGTGCACCCCCACCAGTCCCACTTGGACATCCCCACTTCCATTAGAATTATTCCTGCTCGCTTTTGTCACTACTGATGCCACAGAAAGCATGTCCTTTTGCAAGCACATTTTGAACAGAAGAACACAGTTCCCTTCCATAGAGCATTGTACAACAAATGCTAATTAGCCAAGAATGTAAGGTAAATGTATTTACCTTCCACAGCAGACCAACTCACAGAGCGCTGACAGCAATTCTCGGAGCTAAAAACACTACTCAGGGCTGTGAAAAGGACAGACTTCTGCTGAGGAATCTGGTGCTGCTTTCTGATGGAAACTCAAACTGGTATCAAAACTTCCAGTGAAACCCTGGAGCTGGGACTTGCTGGGATTTGGAACTTCCCCGTGCACTCAAAGTCAGTAAGACGTCTGCCGCTGAACTGATGGGAGTGAGACAGGATGTGCTGGCTTTGGGTACTCCTGACTGCACGTTCTGGTGCCGGTTTGTTTCTTAAATGTAAGAACTGTCTGCTCCCTTGGATAAACACAATTTGCAACTCACTTTATAGATGGGCTAGAGCTTTTGCAGCCTTTACAGTCTGTCATATAAATCCGTATTCAAGTGTCAATGTGTGAAGGAGCTGCTTTAGAGGTCCCCTGGGTGAAAACATGAATGGAATTTCTAGAGGAAATGGTCTCAAAGATGAACAATTTGTCTGTTTAGCCAGTTACTTCAGAAACAAGATGTTGATGGCTTCAAGGGGGTTTTATTTTTTTCCTTTCTACCTGTAACTCACAGGTAGAAACTCGCTGTTTTGTATGTTTCTCATTTTCCTTGCCCCTCACCCTCTGCAAGGCCAGCCTGCTTTCCCAGATGGTGTTTCATTCAGAAACCCAACTGGAAAGGTGTGTCAGAGTCGCAGTGATTTAGAAACCATCTTTGACAGTAGCTGTTTAACTCTCTTCTCCTCTGTCACACCAGTTGTGCACTGATCAAATTTTCTCCACTTTAGGTGACAGAATTTATGTAGCCCATAAAAATTTACTGGAAAGGCGGCATTTGCACACTTGAAGACCTAAACTGGTGCCTTTTACTTAAGCAAATGTAATCAATGGACAAACACTCTTCTCAGGGCAGCTGCATTGATACAAACAACGTATCAAAGACCTTGTCACAGTTGCTCTGAAACAACTCTAGGATCACTGAAGGCAAGATTTGGCCTCCACCACTGCATCACCATCATTGACTCAGGTGAGAAAGCCCTCCTTCAGGGCCAGAACGGGGTTGCTTCCCTCCCCAAGCTGGAGCAAGCCCCTCAAGCTGGGAAGAGCCGGCAGAGCACAGCCAGTGCTAACAAATGACAATAAGAACCGCATCCCGCTGCCTGCTGTCAGGTGTAATTTATATCATACCAGAGGGGTGACTGGAGAGCAGGTATAGGCAGGAACTGGTCATACCTATGCTTGCTCCAGCTGGGCCTGATCTGGCAAGCTGCTGGGAGCTTCCCTACCATGGAAGTCAATGTGAACAAAGTCTGTCCAGGACCTAACAGGACTAGGCCTCCTGAAAATACTACAGAAGCATAAACATGATCCAATGATTTATTTTTCCATCAGCACGTGACATCTGTGTAGGCAAACCCTGACCGTACTTACACACATGAGCACAATCTGCCTGTGTCCTTAAACATACATGTGCAGTATACCCTACAAGCTGGAAGCCTACTTGGGATTCTGGACCACAGAGAAAGAAATGGGGGTTGTAACACAAGCAGACAGGAAGTCTGTTCCCACAGCTTTCAATTTTACTGAGTGCAAACTGTATTTTATGTGACTGGAGCTAAGATTTAGTGAAGCGTTTCAGCATATGCTTACATCTTTTGCTGAAATACAGGCTACAAGTTTGACCTCTTAGATTTGAAGCTTTTCAGCTGATGCTCAAGCGGGGAGTTTAATAAGGCTGTCCAAATAATCCAGAACGCTCTGCATGCGGAGGGGTATGGCCCTGCCTCTGTACGTGGCCATGCACAGTATCTCTGAGCGTAAGCCAAGACTGCTCTGGCATCACTGAGAATCACAGAATGGTCAGAGTTGGAAGGGACCTTAAAGATCACTGAGTTCCAACCCCCCTGCCATGGGCAAGGACACCACCTCCTACCAGACCAGGTTGCCTGACCTCATCCAGCCTGGCCTTGAACACTCCCAGGCATGGGGCTTCCACAACTTCTTCTACAGTTTCCAGAGGTCTGGCTCAGAAAAGCTACCTCCTTCCTCCTGCACCCGTAGGAGCCCCGGGATTGCTCTCCCAGCCAGGCCACCATGTCAAGACTCTGCGCCCGATGGAAGATCCGCCAGGAGCTCCAGCCACCCCCCCAGAAATAATGGCAAGTATTTGCTGGGAAGGAGAGCGGGCCTGACTCCATGGGGGGAACCCACCAAGGCTACTGTGCAGCACCGCAGAAAACCAACTTCTAAAAAGAATTTAAAAATGAAAAAATATGGAGGCGTACCCTCCACCCAGCTTCATCATGTAAACAGCAACGTGTCCTGTGGGGACACGGGTGAACGGGTGCCCTTTGCTGTAAAACTATACACGCTTCCTATTTAATCTTTCTGATTTCCAGGTCTCGTCCCGTAAGCTGTTACTGCAGTGGGAACTGAAGTTCCAGCAGCTGAAAACGCACTCAAGCCTGCTGAGAAAACACAGCCATACGAAGCTAAATACACAGCAAAACCTCGGGCAGCACCTGGGCTCTGGTCAGTCACAAGTTTTGTATTTTTAGTTTAAACAAAGAGCAAAACTTGAATAAATGCACTTTTGTTATTTAGCAAACAGGAAAAAAAAAGGGGGGGGGGCTAGATCAGTACTCTGTTCTCTTTAAATACAATCTGTGAATTTATGCATAGTCTCCCAAATTTTATTAAATAAGTCTGATATGGGGTATATTTTAAAAATAGTGTCAGTGGTATTTTACATTGTGGAACCAGATGTGCTACTCCATTACAACTGCTGAGTCTTCACAGTATTTTTTATACTGTGAAGCATTTGTCTGCTGCTCTGCTACAAATCTCTCCCCACTGAAGAGACTTCTCTCTCGTTAAAGATGTACCACACAGACATTAAACAGACAATCTCTAGAAAAATCATATTATTTTGTCCTAGTCATAAAATGGAGGTATTTTAATAATTGTTTCTTTTCCATGGAGAATTTCAGCAGCTCCCTCTCCTTGGAATGAAATCACAGCCATATGCTTTATGACATCAGAGGCGTTTCAAGGTGTCTCCATAAATGTCATTTATTACTTGGGAACCTGCCAAATCTGAGCAAAAACCCCTGGTTCTTTCCAATGAAAAATCTTCAAACGCAACTAGAGCTTTACGCTGGTTTTCAAACCCAAATAATAAACCTCTGCCGCGTGGAAATACTGGCCATGCAGGTAGCAAAAACTCTAGCAATGCTGACCCAGGCTCTGCTTTGCTTTTGGGTCAGTCGTGCCTGTGTTACAGAGTGTGCTGGGGACCCTGCCACTGCCACCTCCTCTGGGGGACACCCTCGGTACTGGCCCCCCTGAAAAAGCAGCGGTCCAAGTGACAAAAACCTGAACTGTTTTAGCTGTTGCAACTGAGAATCAGAATCAGGTATATTCTAACGAGTGCTCCAATGAACATGCTTTAACCCTTAAAACCATGGTCTCTTCCACAGGCCTGATGCCACTCAGGGTCCCCCATCCTTCTCGGTGCCCAGTGCCCTGTGGGAACGGCAGCCAGGCCAATCATAGAGAGACTCTGTCATATACACAAATACTCTCACGCCAAATCTAATCATCATTTGCCGCATCTGTAGCCCGCTCTGTGATAATACTGGCCACACAGCCGTGTCACCACCCTGGCCAGCACAAGGGCTACCATGAAGAAGGCAGAGGCTCGGTCTAACCTATGGCTGCCCATGAGCAGAGCCAGGTGGCAACTGCCTAGAAGGGTGACTGCTGCCACACAGCTACCACAGAGCTTAGCATTCTGGCTGGCCAACACAAACATCCATTAGCCCCAGAGTAACAGAGCCAGTCTGTTTTCTTAAAGGAAGAAAAAAAAAGGATTTTTTTTCTCCCTAAATGTGAAGGAAAGAAGTTGTTTGGTGCGGCTGGCAATAATCTAGGGCAGCGCACCAACAGGTGCTTCTAGTGCACCGGCAGAGCGCGGGAGACGCTGAGAGGGAAAATGAATAGACTCTCTAAATAATACATAAATTTTACAGGCTTCTTTTCTGTAGAACCCCAGTGAAGTTACTGTATAAATCGGAAACTGAATTATTCATAACGGGCGAATATATAATAAATCGCATTTCGCATTGAGATATTCCTCGCAGGTACGTGCCTCTTCCCACGCGGTGCCCAGGAAGGGGCAGCCTGGACACGCCAGGGTCTTACCTGGAGTCCGGGTACTTCGTCAGGGTGGCCAGGCTGCTGGTGTACATGTGTCCTCCTACATCGATGTGCACGGGCGCGTTGGACTTGGTGAGCTGAGCGGGGAGAGGGATTCCTTGCGCGGCCAGAGGAGAAACGGGGGACCGTGTTAGAGACAGGCGGGACATGCTTCTTCCCTCCTGCAAAGGCCAGGCAAAAGAGAAAGACAGTTTTTCTCTTGAATGTTAGCGGTGGGTGATCTTTCCAGCGTGATCACAGATCTAATCAGATCGTTTTTGCATCTGCCTGATCACATATTCGGCTAACAAATTATTGCCACCACTGTAATTAAGTGTATTTGCATCATTTTCTTCAAAGTACCAGGGGGGAAGAGAAAGATGCTTATTAGCAATAAGAAATCAAGAAAAAAAAATTTTCAAGGTGTCAGCCTCAAGGGGCATAAAACAAACTGCAAAATTCTAATTAAAGGTCGCGGGCTTATGTGTTAGATGTGAAATATCCCCTGACAAACGAATTACCAATTTGTGAATTGGGATTCAGGGGGTTTTTGCAAGTTTGTCTCAGTAACGAGACACCTCTAAATTAGTGACTTCCTCAGTACCTAAGGCATTTAGTTTATACATGTAGTAAATTTCACATCAAACTAAGATCAATTTTCTGGTTTGTTTTCAATAACAGTGAAATAAATGGGTAATTTTCAGTTAAGCCTTAATATTAAACATAAAGAACTAATAAGCTGTCAAAATGAAAACAATTAATACCTGGGAGCAGTGAAAACAGGAAGGCACATAAACTGACCCATGCTTTCATGACAAGAGGCGTTAGGAGTGACTGTACAATCTGGCACGTGAAATCACAAATTCAACATTCCACCACACGTTTACTGCCCTAAAAATATTTGAGAATGAGTGAAATTTCTGAATCGAGTCCAAAAACCTTCAGCTGACGTACAGAGCAAAAAAATACTGAAAGGTCTAAAAACCGAACAGGACAACCACAGCAAAAGAGAATTCCTCAATTCTCTTCTGTAAGAAAAGCCCAGCTTATCCTGCACGAAGCGTGTGTCTCACGCTGATTTCGGTTCGGTCGGTACAGACGGCATACGTGTCAAACGGGGAAAACCCTTTATGAAAAGTTTAAGGAAACGTCCATCCATTCTCCCCCTCATGGGTAAAGCACCACACGCAGAACGCTATGCTTGAAGACATTTCCCAATGTAATCTAATTTTCTTGGTATTTTGTTCTGCAAGCATGCTACCAAGCACCCAGGCTCTTGCTTGCATCCGACAAGCACTCTACATGCAGCATTGCAAAGTGAATTCCCATTTCTCCCACATTACTTTGACAATGTTTCTTAGAAACCCGGAGCTGGTCTCGCCCCTCTCTTAGCGGCATTCTGCACAAGGCGCCTGGCTACGCCACTCCATGAACATACAATGAGCAACCCCCTTTGCCAAAAAACCGCATTCCGAGCTACACAGAAAGGGACCGAAAAAATCTTAATACATCTGGACGGCTCCACAAAGTCCTCACAACATCTCCATTTGCTGCGTTTCACCCCTGAGAACCCCCTGCATGGAGAGCGCAGTAATACATCACCCCATTGTGAATCCACATCCTTTTCTCCGCGGAGGCTGGACGGGCATCTGCACTGAGCAGGAAGCAAATACCAACTCTGTCCTAGGACTTGTGTGTCAGCCGATGCGAAATTGGGCATTAACATTTTTACTGCAGCACCACCTTCAAGGAAAGTGACTGAATCCTTTCATGACTGAAGACGCTGCTTTCTTGTTTCCCACAAGAGCCTGTTGTGGGCAATCTTCAGTAAATACGCCATACAGCATAAATAAAAGAACTAACTTCTACAAACAACTTGGTATGGAAGTACCTACAGGATTTTAGCGATGTGTTTACTAATCTGTGGGTGCCTCATCTGCCTGCCAAGGAAGACAAAGGGAGATTTTTTCTTACCAAAGAGCACTGTAAACTCATGTTCCCTCTCCACTCCTTCGCTTAAAGGAAAGGGTCAGAGGATCCAGGCTGCATGTCAACCCTGCCTTTGTTCAGACCCCAACTATTATCGTTAATGATAAAGGTACAGACCTCGCAGGGAACAGAGCTGCCTTGGAAATAAATCTCAGGCAGTTTCACAAAACAAGTGCCTAATTAGGGCTCATCTGCACTCCTTGTTACAATTTCCAAATGAAATCAAAGCGCTTCCAGTCCTCTGTAAACGCATCTTACATTTAACCATTTGTCTTGAGATACAGACTTCAATTTTAAAATATGCACAGATAGCTAAAGATCAAGTGATCTGAATCTATTTGTGCATATTTAAACACTGCTGCTATCTTAGGATTTTGTTTAATGTTAGTATACCAGTAAATTCCTTGATCTGCAGAGAGTCTGAGATTCTCAGTGAGGCCATACTCACACAGTAGATATTTAATTTATACTATTCACTGGAGGGACCTTTTGAACAATCCTCTGCTTTTGGCATCTCTCAGCTAGAGCATGCGTTGAAAAAACAGTTAATTATAGAAAATCACTGGAAAGCTAAAATAGTTCTCAAACTTTTATGGCTTTTCATACTTATTGAGGGTGCTACTGGCTTTTTTTGGGGGGGAGGAGAACAGGAAGTACAACACAGGCTTCTCCCCTGTTGGAGAGGATTCGTGTTGAAAAAAAAGAACCCTGCCTTTCTAGTGAAGTTGTGGAATTGAGTTGTTTTCATAGGAGCAAATTATCAAGGGGCGTAATTGTTAAGCAGTACTTTGAGGGCACTGAAAACACTCCTACTGCTGCCAAAGAATAAACACCCCCTATTTCTTAAGGTACTGTAAGCCTATTTCTAATGCCTCCTTCCTCTTCTTAATGCAAAACGCAGCTAAAATTCATCACGCTGAGTAATGTACTTATTTTATGCACAAAGCAAAATCCTAAATGCATTTATCCAGTGAAAGTCTTTATGCACACATTTTCTAATACTGATGTGAAAATTAAAACCTTAAGGGTAAATATCGCAGAAACACTAACAAACTTCATTTATTAACCCATGTAAAATAGTCCTTGCTCTTTAGTTGCCTACAAGAGGACGCGGCATCCCAACTAGTGGCACAGGCAATAACCCTGCTCTAATAAGTAACACAGGAACCTGCTGAAGGCAAAATCAATAGAGCCTGATTCCCAAATTATCTGAATATTTAGTTTTTCAAACACTACACGCCAAGATCTTTCAGAGCCAGCTTATCTTTTTCTGCCTTTCTAAGCTAACTGCATAAGTACTGCTTGTAAAAACTATTTGCCCATGCAAAGTGAAATAATCACAATGCCATGCTCATTTACACACAAAATGATTTTGTGTCCCATTGTGCTCACAGTTGTTCAGCTCTCTAGGGGTGATTAAACTAGCTATGCTGCTACAGCTTGAGATGATTTCACTGAATCGTTTCTCCATGAAGTTGCTTCTTTGCTAAGCTGTTATTTTAACCATAAAAGGTAAACAGAAGGCAGTTGTAAGAGCTCCATTCAGCTCCGTGCCCAGGGCTATAACCCTGGGGCAGAGAATGCTGAAAGACTGCAGAATTTTCCAGGGTGTTGCCTTTCTTGCTCTAAAGCCTTCAGGAATACTGTTCATTTAATACACACTCTAGATGATACATTTCAGATCCTACTAAAAGAAAGACTTCAAAAGTGTAAGAACTTTTGGGCGGATGAAGCTTTCCCACCTCTGCACATAGCTCGGGGCCATGGTAACCAATACTGCTGTTGATGTTGGGAAAATACAGCAGAAATAAACTGCACCGAGCAGAGCAGCCAGATAGGGACAAGGGAGGTGAAAGGTTGCAGGAAAGAAACGGGCAGCAGTCGGGAAGGGAGAACGAGAAAAAAGGGAAAAGCCTGAAAAAGGAGGCGGCTCTGAAGGAGGGACAAAGTTAAATCAAGGAGTAGGCACTTAAAAGCCTACAGATGGGAAGCAAGACTAATTAAGGATGTAAAAGCGCATTGTTTCTAAAGTTTATTGTTGCCAGGATAAAAATTAATTGAAACTAATGCTGTTATTCACTCGTGCAGTTTAATTCCTTCATGCACATTTAAGACGTGGAATGGAACCGGCAGGTTTAAGGACCTGCCGTGCGGCAGCTGGCTCTCCGGGGAGCCAGAGCGGGGGCAGGCCGGGGCCG
>VZTM01014265.1:2188-14160 GCA_013400555.1 Jacana jacana
AACCTCCCAACAGTACTTTCCTCAAAAACAACTACTTTCTTGTGAACAGCAATCACAAAGGATGTAATAATTTCCTCCTGTGGTCTTGAACCCATTTAGAGCAGTGGTAACAGTATCTGTCAGTAACAAATCACTCACACCTGTAGCTACTCTCATGGAAGTAATTAAAAAATGACAAGATGTCCAGTTATTACAAAGTTATCACGCATATTTTCAGCTAATAGAACATTTCAGCATCTAGATAGGCATTTAAAAAATAATTAAATAATTAGACTGTGAAAGGGAAGACAGTTGTCAAAAGCCAGTTCTTATCAACAATAATACCTTTAACCCTACTTTTACACCATTCAACAAATATTTATCCTTGCAAATCTTTGTAAACTTTAGTAGCAGCTACATAAATCCTTGCAATATGTTGAAGACAATCTTTATGGTGACAGTTCTATTCTCACTGAAACTGTAGGTGTGGCATGAGAACTACTAAACAACTGCTGCTTTGCTGGGCAGGTATTTCTCTCCTTTGTCGTGGATCTTAACACACGCCTGTGTCCAGGCATAGAGTTATTTCTAGGAAATAACTGATGTAATGGTCATTCTCTGATGTCTACTGTAGTATTTGTCCTTAAGTAGACAAAATATAATAATTTTCAACTGTACTTATTGTAGGTTGACAATAATTGTTACAACATCTTAATTAATTTTAATCATAAAGTTAAAGCTCTTGCAGAAAATTAAGCGTTAAAAGCATTTACTCTTAGCATCAGTAGTTTGCATATCAAAATGTATACACCTATATGTTTTAGGGCCAAAATTCTAATTTGATTATGCCTATACAAGTACCATACACATCCTTTGGCTTTGAGATCTAAAAAGTTTGCTATCTAAAAGAATTGATTATTCCGTCCTTCCAAGAATTAGATACTTTCTATTTGCTGAAATTTGAAAAGGAGAATGTGTTAACAAAGCCTAATATCAAGCCAATTAAAATCAACAAAAGAATGTCCCGTAATTCAATGTGCAGATGATCATACCTCCACTCTTCAAATTTAGGTCTAGCACAGCTCACAGCCCCGAGTTACACCTCTAGAAACACTCCTGCAATACATAGACACAACTGACATCTAAAAGAGAGGCTCCCAGAGTTCAGTACACACACATTATTTACATTAAAAGGCAATTAAGCGAATTGGGCACTGAAGGAGTGGGAAGACCCAAAAAAGGCCTTGGAAGCGCTGGGCTGGTGAATGGCTGAGATACACTGAATGCTGCTGACGAGTAGGAAATGGAGACCATGAACAGAAGAAATCGATTTATATGTCCTTGTTTAATGAGACACATGTACTTCCATGACACATTCAATTCAGCCTCTGCAGCTGTGAATTGACTCCTTGCACACACTGGGTTAGTATCTTCTTTTTCATACTTTGTATGCACTCTATTATGTAGTCGTTGGGATTTAGCTACTGAAGCTACTGATTATAAAGCTATCACAATGTCCAATGGTCAGAGGCAGAATCTGAAAATAACTCTGCAACTTGTCAGTTCTCAATTCACCTGAAAGTTATGTCTTCAGTTTTCATACTAATTGCTTACTTAAGGATTGCATTCAAAACAGTGTTTATATCATAGACTCATAGAATGATTTAGATTGGAAAAAACATTGGCATCATGGAGTCCAACCATCTGAGCATTTTGACAAAGAGAAGAAGCTGATAAACAGGATTTGCAGGGGAAATTGCCCTATGGCTTCTAGAGAAGAACAGTTTCATACACACTATTTTAAAGAACAACACCCACCAGGAAAAAATTCTGGCCTAGAAAAGTGGGTTTTAAAAGACAGTCATTTTGTATAGGAAAACAATTTACTGTACTAAAATTCAGCATATTGTTTTAGTTTTCAACACAGTGTACTTCATTTTTGGAATGCATTCAAGGTGAGCATTCATGCATGCTAAAAGTGAAGATGACAGGCAGGACAGCAGTCTTATATGCTCCACAGTATGCGTTATCTAGGGGAGTATACAGAATTTGAGCTTACTTCATGGTATCAGCGGTCCAGGTTGTCCTGAAAAGGTCATGTAAATGTATGTGGAGAAAACAAAATTACTTAAAAAATACAGTCCTGAAAACCTGAAATTAGAAATCTGGAGGCAGACTGACGAGCTGCAATTTGTCATATGTAATGGCTACAACCAGCTAACAAAGATTAGGCTGTATCGTGCTGGAAATTCCTGTGAAAACAGCACCTGCTTTCACTGCAATTTTTTTTAGTTAATTGATAGAAATTCCATAGGTAAAAAAGTATAAATTTATCCAATGATAACGACACATATTTTGGAGGCGGGGCTATATCATTAACAAGTTCGATAGTATGACTTACAAAATGTAATTATTTTATGTTCTATCGTATTACTATCCTCCTAAATTATTATTTATTATAATCTACCCTCATTCACTGAATTGCCTATTAGTTTAAATAATTGGTGTACTGCACTTTGGGAGAGAGGGTGGAGAGAGGGAAGGAGGAAAGTGTGGGGTTCCATGAAGATGTAATTGAAAGTAAAAAATGAACTAGAAGAGAGTTCAGAAAGTAAATTCGATACACATTTTTTCCTACTCAATCTTTAAAAGATTGCAAAATTGTAATGCTTTCTTTTTTATTATTACAAAATCAATTTGTCTTACAAAATAGTCAAAATTAAAAGTTAGAAAATTCAGCATTTCAGCTATTCTCTCGCACTGATAAGAGTCTACAAGAGAGCTACCAAATTAACAAATATTCCACAAGTTTCTAAGGTCAGTTTTTCATTCATGAAACTTTGGTAAGCAAGTTACAGAGACAAGCTGTTTTATCTTCTTCTGTCAGCTATAGAAGTGTAATATTCTGACCCATTAGCATGGTGTACTGTAAGAACTATTTTAAATATGTCCAGGAGCAGGAGTATTTTTTAAAAAACTTTGTGTTTAATCACAGTTCTTTAGAAGCAATGGTGCACTTCTGTATCTTGTGTACTTAATTAATTCTGAAGGTGATTTCAGGGGCTAGTAGTATAGAAAGACTTTATTTGGAAGACTTCAGTAAGAAAAGATTAAATAAACCTTTCCTCAACAAAAATGGAGGCTGGAACATTGAATTGGAGTTAAATCTGTGACTCCTATATCAAATGCGAACATCCGAAATACTGAGAAGCTGGAAAGAATGGAAGATGGGAGTCCTCTTTCCTGAGCTTTCATTTCTGGTCCCTGCTAAATATGGTCCTTTGAGTTAACCTGCAATGCTTTTTCTGCTGGGATTTTCATTAATTTAATCAAACACCAGCATCTAGATATTTTAGTGTTCTGTAATCGTTTACATCCTATTTTAAATAATATATGTATCTATTTAACAATATAACCATATTTTAACAGATGGAGTGCCACAAAAATGATCAGGCGGTTGAAGCACCTTTGCTATGAGGACAGGCTGAGGGACCTGGGCTTGTTCAGCCTGGAGAAGAGGAAGCTCCAGGGAGACCTAAGAGCAGCCTTCCAGTACCTGAAGGGAGTCTCCAGGAAGGCTGAGGAGGGTCTGTTTACAAAGACCTGCAGTGATAGGATGAGGGGCAATGGCTTCAAGCTGGAGAAGAGCAGATTTAGAGTGGATATTAGGAACAGGTTCTCTACTCTGAGTGTGGTGGACCACTGGACCAGGTTACCCAACAGGGAGGTGGTTGAGGCCCCTTCCTTGGAGGTATTCCAGGTGAGGTTTGATGAGGCCCTGGGCAACCTGGTCTAGTTGGGGGTGTCCCTGCTGACTGCAGGGAGGTCAGACTAGATGACCCTAGAGGTCCTTTCCAGCCTGGACCATTCAATTATTCTATGATTCTATATAAACTCCAAAACTTGAGCAGATTTATGAGAAATTACTATAGTAATTTCTAATACTATAGTTAATTTATAAAAAATAAAAGAAAATATGTAAGGCACATTGGTGCATGGAACTCGACTATTGTTTTTGAGCACAGTTCCTCAGAAAGCACAGCAACTTCTTTAATACTTTCATCTATTTACGATGGTATCAGGAGATTGCAGAAGTTGCAAAATATACAGAGTTTAGAAAATGTTTGGGGAGGAGCTTTTAACACACAGATTTTCCAAAATACTGTAACAAGCTGCTGTAGAAAGATGAAATAAGAAAACCATGCAGTGAAAACATCTGGCCTAGCTGCAAGGGAGAACTATGGAAAATTCCCCAAAGGACTTCTGTGCTGGCTTACAGCCTTCCAGTGAAAGCACAGACTGTGATGAAATACACACACACAGACAAAGGAATTTTACTCAAAACTGTATGCAGATAATATAGAATTCTAAATAAAACAGGGAAATTATTAATCTTCTATTTGTTTCAAAGAATATCTCTTGATAGAGAAAAAGCATCTGTCATGTCTGGTGCATCCATCCTACATCTCTCAAGGCTCTGCCCAAAGGTATATATTTGGCAAAGAGGTTAAATTGAAATATACCATGAGTATGCTGCCTACTCGTTGCAACAGAATTTTCTCATAAATTCATGCTGAGAAAGCCTCCAAAGATGACCAGGTACTTAATTTAAATTTGAGGTCATTATAGTTCAAGGTGATAAATTTGAGATAATTTGCTTTGTCTCTTTGTAACATGCACTTCTTGTCCAGAACATGCTAATGCTGCTGTAATATTAATTCTGCAAGTGTTCAAATTTACCTCTATGTAAAGGGCTCAGCAAAAGAATAACGGACTTGAATTAAGTTTTAGGTGTCATTTTAAAGGTTTCCATGTTATTTCCCTGCACAGTTAAGAAGTTTACATCTTTTTCTATATGTTCCAATTAGTGTGTATATTCATAATTGCTACTGGCATAAGCAGTGATTATAACACTCATTAAAATAAAGGCTACTTAACACTTAACCTAAAATAGTGTTATTCAGTAATTTCTTTCTTACGAGTCTTACATCCTTGCAACAAAATTCTTTCCTTTTTATCCTCGTATGCAACAGACTTATGTTCTTGACAATATTGTTCTTCCCTCTATTCCTGGTGTTTCAATTTCCTTAACTTCTAAATCCTTGACATGAGCCTCCCTGCTAGAGCAGGGTTTGACACACGGCATCACATGATAAGCACATTCATGAGCATCAGGCACTTGAAAGTTGCATCCTCCTAGAAATGCTGAGTTATATCACAAGAATATTTAGTCTGCAACATGGAAACTTTGAAGTGGTTACACGACCTGAAACTTATTCTCTCAAAAATCACTTTGTACTAGGTTTCTTCAAAATCAAGATGTACAAAGAAGTGATCAGTAGAAAAAAAAGCCAAAAGGCACAAGTATGAAATTCATGTATGTGAAGAAAAGGAAAAAAAGTATTTCAGCTACAGCTGTGCTTAGACATGTCAGTGAAGTGAACTGAAAACTGGAAAGGTCAAAAAGCCATTTCTGAATTGCATTTAGGAAGCCAGAAGGTGAAGATTCAATAAAAATAAAAATACTGTCTGCTTCTACATTGGTTTCATAATTTAGTATGTGAAAGTCTTTAACCTAATACTAATAAAATCTTATCTTGATTCAAGCTTTTACTGAGTTTTCACTTTTTTACCTTTGATCATCACAAACTCCAGTCTATCTGCTAGTTGGGTAGAGGTACAGTGTGAGACAGTACAAAACATATGTTATCACAAAAAAAAAAGTTTTATTACTACAATCCCAAAGGTGGTATAATTTACATGAGAAAGGAAAAAATAAGGCAAGTTTTATGTTACTTACTGTTTGTTTTCTTTTTGAATGCCCAGGGAGAGTTGATTTTCAGAAGATCTTCACCATTTATGTTGGTTTTCATCTGACTATGTAAATAGTAAGGTAGCTCAGACAAAGAAGACATAAAACAGAAGACATATCACTTAGAATGAAGAATAACAATTTATTAACTGCAAAATCAGCCTTCAAGGAAAGCT
Source organism: Jacana jacana (assembly GCA_013400555.1). Classification (NCBI taxonomy): domain Eukaryota; kingdom Metazoa; phylum Chordata; class Aves; order Charadriiformes; family Jacanidae; genus Jacana; species Jacana jacana. The sequence continues at coordinate 8,156 of VZTM01014265.1, forward strand.
TATCTGAAAGAGTTAGATCTGCACAATGCATACAACAATATTGTTTTAACATAGAAGTGGGAGACATCCTTTGAAGGCCACAGGAAAAGGTATCATGAAGAAAATATTGAGCAGGAAGTGTGCCAGATATGGCCATTTAAATCCAAAAGAACAGAAAGGGAAAGTATAATTTTCTCATAACAATTTGGAGCCTTCTATTCATTCCATCTGCTGAGAGTAAAAGTCAAGATATAGTCAAGAAATTGGCACCCAGCTACACAAATCAAGATATTTTTGGCTTAACTCAAGACCTTGGTTTAACTTAAGAACTATTTGGTCCATCAGGGGATTATGGTGACAGCTGCAGTGCCAGTCTGTGAGTAGCAGTCTTTTACCTCTCAACGAGATTTCCAATTTTACTGTAAAAAAACTTTTTATGCTTGTAGAATAAAAGAAAATTCCTCCTCCATTTCAAGAACTGAAACACTATGTCCACTTACCTTGAAACTTGTCACTTCAGAAAAAGTTGTAGAATCCCAGCAAGGAAGATAAAAGGAGTACATAGGGTCACTATGGAGCATGAACCTTGCTGGTGTCCATGATAGTTCTCAAGGGTTGCTTGTTCACACATATGTGATTCCATATCTATTTATACACCACTGTAAAATAAAATCTCCAGAGTATACCACAAACCAGGAACTATTCCTTATAGGACTACGCTAAACTAAAGCAAAATGTCGCATCAAAACCAAATCAAATTGTTAATTTTAATATGTTATACCCAGTGTTATATTAGTGTTGTATCATCAAAGTAATATTCCAAACATTCACTGTTCCAAGAATTTAGCTATCTGCATAAGAACCAGGAGACAGAGTTAAAATAGTTTGTGTCCAGTTATATATATGTGTGTGTGTGTGTGTGTATCTATACACAAAGAAAGCAAATTGTCATTGTCAAAATTCATTGTTAACATGTTAAATATTAACTTATTTAAGGATGTAGTATCAGTTGTAAGTAATTTACTGAATAAAAAAACACTTTGAAAAGCACCGTATCCCAGAGTAGCCACTATTTGCTACATTGTCTATGGCCAGGAATAAAGGAAATTATTTGTTTTAGGTTCACCATTAGGTGTAAAAGAGTGAGGTAAAATAATGATGCTCTGTGGAATTGTATCTCTGAAAATATGAAAGACAATCTCTGATGCTGTTTCATTCTCCAACTGGAAGCAATAAATGACAGTGAAAAGAAAAACGTACAGTATACGACTGCACTTTTGAGAATGGTTGATTCTGCAGCAACCATCTTTCTACTTATCTTTAATTAGCTTGGACAGAAAACAACAGTGGCAAAAGCATGGGACAGAAGTAAAACTGTAACCCAACCCAAACAATAACTACAAAACAAAGGTGTGGTTAACCAGTTGAGAAGGAAAGATAATGTATGAAACATCTTGTGGGTAACTAGAGAATTACGTATGGGTAGATCATACAATCATAGACTCATAGAATCATTTTGGTTGGAAGACACCCTTGGGATCATGAAGTCCAACGATCAGCTCTACTCTACAAAGTTCTCCTCTACACCAGATCCCCCAACACCACATCTAAATGACTCTTAAACACATTCAGGGATGGTGACTCCACCCCCTCCCTGGGCAGCCCATTCCAGTGTCTGACCACGCTTGTTGGGAAAAATTTTTTTCCTAATGTCAGGCCTAAACCTACCCTGCTGCAGCTTGAAGCCATTCCCTCTTATTCTGTCACTAATTCCCTGTGAGAAGAGACTAGCACCAACCTCTCTACAATGTCCTTTCAAGTAGTTGTAGAGAGTGATGAGGTCTCTCCTCAGCCTCCTCTTCCTCAAACTAAACAGTCCCACCTCCCTCAATTGTTCCTTACAAGGACAGAGCTAGTAACAGATTCACTGATACTAACTCACAGAGGGAACTCTGGGGCAAAGACCAAGAGAAGAGAGTGAAGAAGAGGGACAATATCGGTGAAAAGGTGTCCCTGACTCAGCGTGTCTGGAATCAGGCCAGGTGGGAGAGTACAGGAGCCTGTCAAGGTGAAGAAAAAGCTACCCTGAAACAAAAGGCTTCCCGTGTTACCGGTCAGAGCTGAAAGAGAAGAGCGAGACAGCTTGTATTCACAGCGATGGCCAACATGGCGTACCGACAAAAAGATGGAAGGAGTGCAATGGACTCTACAATCTTGCAAGAGTTTGCAAATACTCAAAGAGTGTGTGAAGGCGGGGATTATGAAAATAGGTTATGCTTTCAGTGCACTCAGCAAACATAAGCCAAAGGGAAGGCGAATGTACTTATAAATCTTTAGGGATTTCCATAGGAATCCTTACAGAAGGTTAGTAATACAGAGTGCTTAACATCAATCTTGTTGTTTTTACACTGTAAGCTTGCACTATTTTCTTTAATAATTTTAATGTGGCTTTTAAGAAGGCTGAATCCAATTAAAAAGCATGTATTTTATGGCCTGTCTTTATCTCTATCTTTCTTATTAAGGAAAAGAAATAAAATTTGAAATGCTCTTTAGAAATGCAGGAAATCAATAAAATGAAGCAAAATAAGGATAAATGTGATACCATTAGCACACTTGGGGAGTAAAAAAAATCACATAGAAAGATAGAAAAGGTGAAATATTTTGCTTGGCAGCTGCACTGTAAAAAGACTGTGGAAAGATGTGGAAAATTGCTATTAGAATCTGAGTCACCTGTATTGGGACTCAGGGCAAAAGTCATTTTAGTGGGATTTGACAGAGGTGTAAAATGTAAGACACAGATGGTAATTATTCTGCTCTACTTGGCACTGGTGAGGTTTGAGTTGGAATGCTGGGGTTTATTTGTCACTGAACTATAAGAAAGATGCAGACAAAATTGGAACCCAGAGTGCGGTAACGAAAATTTTTAGAAGCTTTGAAAATTTCCCCATGAAGCAAAAATAGACACCCCCCCAAAAAAAAAAAAAAAAAAACTTAATATGGTTTTGAAAAGGCTGAGAAAGAAACCCAACCAGATAGCAGTCCTCAGATATTTATATTCCATGGCCCCAGAGGGTACACAGGGAACAGCATGCCCAAATTGTTAGGGTTTCTTTTCCTATAAATTTATCTATATCTCTCTCTATATATGTATATGATTGAAAATGTTTACCCATGGGTCAAGAAAAGTTTATTTCTATTGCTAAAATTTTTGATAGGCGAGTAAGAAACTTGTGATTCTGCCCATCTACAGTTACATGCACCAGGTCTAATGAGAGGGTTGAAATTCTAAGTGAGTGGAAAGTTCAAAAGGATCAATGTCCATTTCCACCAGCATTCCTTCAGGCTATATCAATATTTCACTTCCATTTTACTAGTAGGTCTGGAATAGTGAACTCCTATGACTATAGAGTGATATTGGCATGAAAGCTACTCCGGCCTATGAAGTTAACACATGGCAAGAGTGCTTTTCTTTACTTTTATTACAACAAAGCAAGAGATTCCTATATAAATTCAAGTTCTATTTCCCATCATAACATGCTTGAACTTCTTCCTTGGCTACTAAATTATAACACAAATGCCAAGATTTGGTGAATGGTTTTAATTTCCAGTCATTCTTTCATTCATTACACTAATGAAAGTGGCAGTGATATATTTCATCACCTTTTTGCATCACTGTTGAGTGCAGGTTGAAAGCAGTTTTCTCTTTCACATTGGGTTTGAAGCTTCTGGATGAAGCCTCAGTTTGAATTTTTTTTTTTCAGCTGTATTAGAAACTATGGTACTTTTTTCTTGCTTTACCAAATCAAGGTCGTTAAGTCACAAGAAAACACCAGGGATCTAATCAAACCTGTTAAGCAGGGTTTCACTTTCATGCTCATATGACAGTTCAAATGAACCTTCAGGAAAAAGGACTCCCATTTCTGAACACTCTGGAAAGAATGGTAAGCATTTTTGATAGCTACCTCATATCAAAATGCGAGGCAAACCATCGTATTCACAATCCAAACCATTCCTAAAAGATGAAAATACATGTGTCTTCATCAGTTGAGCTTTAGTAAGGCCAATTCTTTTCACTGCAGCATTCAAAACACTTTTTAGACAGCCTGGCGTTTTCTTGCTGCCAATCGGTGGGGTTTTTTGAGACTACTGCAAAGCTCTTAGGGAATACTAGTGGCCGTTTTTCAAATTCAGCAAGACCAGCACAGCAAGACTTGTCGTCACTGAACATGCACCATCTGTGAAATTCTGATGCACTGGACTCAGTCCATCTCATTTTCCAGCAGAAAACTATTATCCACATTGTGTGTGTGTGTGTGTGTGTGTATATATATAAAATATATATAAATATATAGACCTTGTAGATATATAGAAATATAAATATCTTACTAGAGCTCATGCTCAAGTAGGAAAAGAGTGACAAAACAAATATAGCATCCAATGGCTGTCTAATTCTTACGTAAGATAATAAAGACAATTATCGACAGCTCTGTAGCCTATTGAAACCTCTATAGTTTTAACTAGCTGCAGAGTAGAGTGGGGCTGAGATTATTTTAGCAGTAACTAAAATCAGTATATTTTTGTCCATGTCTTGAAAATATTGTATATTGGTATTATCTGCAAGAGCTATTAAATTAGCTTGCTTGAATAGGACTTTTCATCTACGATAGGAATTTTCTCTTTGCTGCTGCAAGGTAGTTACTGGTCTCTCGTGACTTTGTGATCTTGTCTAATATCCATAATTTGGGAGTTCATACAAAGAAATCACTTGAGCACTTCTGTATTCACAGGAGCAACTGAAGAGAAAATTTTCTTTCCTGTTGTCATTTTTTTTCCAGTTCATTCAATTTGTGCTTGAAGGAATTCTCCCCATTGTCTTTGAAATTAAGGTGCCTTCTTTCAAGGTGGTGTCAAAGATCAAATAGTTTCATTTTTCCATTAGCAAATACTTTGTAACACAGCTTTGAAATTACTGTTCAGCAGTTGACACAGTCTAACTAAAGCCTGTTTAAACCTAATTCCGTCTGTATAAGCCAGTTTTTTTTAGGCTTCTCATACCATTTATTCTTCTGATTTTAATGATCATAGAAGTTGAGAGATTATTTCTCAGGGTTTGCTGTTTTGGTGTTTTTTCCTGAACAGTACTTACAGCTAAGTGTCCATTGCTAAAATGCAGCAATAATTTTTATTTTTTTTTCTTTACTGTTCCTTTCTTTAGTCACTGCCCACTATTAGTCACAAGATGCACAAGCACAGTTTTTGGTTCTAAACTACCAGACATGATTCAAAGTTGACAGCCCCTTTCTAATAATAGCAAATATATAACTATATATTGGAATACCATAAATTATTTTTATATGGCATCTATTACTATCTATTACCGTGATGACATAGGTGCCAGCAAAGTAAAAGAATAAACAACTGAAGATGTAGAAAACCATGACTATGGACTATTTGAACCAACTCAGGAACTGTATCCCAAAATGGGAACAAGATTATGTTCTTGTTTAAAAGCTGTGGCAACTATGTGACAAAACAATAAGGAACTGCTTTTCTTATCACTATGGGAATTGAGCTTTTCTGATGGATTGTCCCTTCCCTTTATTTTTCCCAACAGTTTTCTGCTTTTTAAACCAGAAATAATTAAGCAACTTTTCAGACTGCATGTCCTCTTTAACTCTGGAGGCATATGAAGGGTCATATGTTTAAATTACAGGAGATATTAATACTAATTTGAGGTGTGATTGAAAAGTAGAACATCTAGATTTTTATTAATCTTCTACATATTCCTAAGAAATAGTCTATGGATGTTTTAGAACAGTTAACAAAGGTTTGAAAATTACAAGATACATAAACCTTTAAAGTAGCCTCCAGTTATACTTTTTTTTATATAATTCTATTATTAACATTCCCTTAAGGTAGCTTTACTGGAAGATGTGACAGCAAAAAATGGTGACTGCCTGCAAGTCAAAACTGGTTTCTCAGGGTATGATAGGTTTAATACAATAATGTCTGAGAATAAGCTGTAG
>VZTM01014265.1:17966-30273 GCA_013400555.1 Jacana jacana
TGTTCATATTTATATATTTTATGGTTGTTTCTTTGTACAGTTTTCATTCTGAAATGTCAGGTACAGTATTGGGATGAATTCTCTACAAAGAAGAAACATAAATCAAGTTTGCTTTAGAACTCGTGTAAGAACAAAAGGTGAATAATAAGTTATTATATCCCATGAATTAGTCTAGATGAGTAGTAAATTATTCTAATAAAATTTCCCCTGTGCTGTACTTATTATCTGAGATTATTAGAAACAGAATGATGTTTAAAAAATCATGCTTTTTTAGTTTAACTTAATTTCTTATTTATTACAACCTAAGTGTTGTTGCAGTTAACTATTTCACCTCCAAGGAATTTCCACCTGTATAATAATTACACTCTGGGTTGTGTTTTTTGCTGTAATAGATGGACAACATCCACAAGATGAGTTTTTTTAACTATAACTGTGTAAGGGCAAGAGCCAAGAAGAGAGCCATTGAATGAACTCAAGAGTAAGGGAGCTCATCCACCCAGATACTTCACTGTCCTTACAGTGTAAGAGAGTTTATAGTCACTATTCAGTTCAGTATGTTTACTATCATTTAATTTATATATCATTTAATTTAATTTATTTAATTTATTTCTCTTAAAGTGTTGTGAATAAGAATTTCCACTTACAGGAAACACACCCATGAAAAAAGTTGGACTATGATGGTGGCTGGGAGAAAGCAATAAATCTACTTCCTGAAGCATCCAAATACTCTAATCATTGAATCACAGAATTGTACAGGAGTGGAAGAAACCTCTGGAGATCATCTAGTCCAACCCCTGCCAGAGTCGATCCACACACAGCAGGTCACACAGGAAAGTGTCCAGGTGGATTTTGAATTTCAGAGATGGAAACTCCACCACTGCTCTTGGCAGCCTGTTCCAGGGCTCTGACACCCTCCAAGTGAAGAAGTTCCTCTTCATGTTTAGATGGAACTTCTTATATTCAAGTTTGTGCCCGTTTCCTCTTGTCCTGTCACTGGGCACCTCTGAAAAAGTACTGGTCCCATCTTCCTGAAAAAAAAATGTAAAAAACCATGAAATTTATCAGAACTTCAACTGAGAGGGTGACATTTTGTAGGCTTTTATTAAGTACATTATTTTAACTAGTCCTAGGTCAATTTGTCCACATTAAAGTAGAATCATAGAAACATAAAATATTTGGGTCCTTTTTGGACCTTAAAGAGCATAGGGTTCCAGCCCCCCCTTATAATTAAGTAATAATTTTTGTAAATATTTTATTCTTTCAGAGAAAATGGTAAACACTCTTCAAACTGTCTCCCTTTTGACTTGGGCTGGTTACAGCTAACAGATTGTTATACCATGTAGATGAAAAATGTGTTTCCTGAACCCAAAAACAAAAAAGTAGAGAAAAATCAGGGAAATTTTTTGTTCCAGTGAAAAAAGGCACGGATATTTTCTGTGTTCTATCATGTTGAAATACAATCTAAATCATTAATGGTACATTCTTGTTTCTTTATGGCACATTACACAATAGTGTAACAGACTGCAAATCACACTGCATATTTGCAACACATTCCAAATGTCACTAAACTGAGACTTAGACTGAGAACAATAAACTGAGACATAGGTCTATGCAAATAGACCCTGAGATCAAACTCAACTTCTGCTTTCCCATTTGTCCCAGAAACTAACGTTCTTTAAAAACTGCCTGAATATATCTATGTGCAACAATTCTTCTGGCATGCATAAGTTAACTGTGCATCTTGAAAATTGACTTGTAAGTTGATACTGAGCAGGCTTTGACTTGACCTTTCAGAGACCCTTCCATTCACATTGGACGTGGATGCAATTTATTACTACTTTAAAGGCAGCAGTCACATTTAAGATTTCTGCTCCAACTTTAGTTAATAACCTATTTCATTGGTGAGTCATATGCTGGTTCCCTTGCAATAGCCCACATGAAGTAAGGAGTAATTTCCAATCAAGTGCTTTTAGTGGCTAATGGTCCTATTTTTTGGTTTAATCTCAAGTAGAAACAGAGCCATTAACATCTGGACACACTAGCTGTTAGTAATAAATAACTATAACAAGACCTGTGCTGCACTGATAATCCTCAGATGAATAAATATAACGGAAAAAACAATGGATTTTCCAACTAGTTTTCCTATTAGACACTTAATTAGTGTCTAATTAATTAGACTATATTCAATGTCAATAACAATATTTTCTGTTCTTCCCCTCTTTTCACCCACTCCTTTCCAGCTGCTCCAACAGTTATGACCTGGCACGGCAATGTCTTCCTTACCATTTATGCTAAACCCTAAGATTTCAGTATCTCTTCATAAGTACTCACTGAGGTTTTTTTCGACTACCCCTCCGTCTATCCACACATCCCATATGTGATATTTCCTTCTTAGGCACAGCAGTTATGAACAAATATTCTGAAGACTGGTAATTCAGAGGTTTCAGATTGGATGTGTAGGCTTAACAATTTAAATTGGGATAATGCAGATACATGCAAAGAGAATTAAAAGGCCTTTAGGCTCATGCTTTCCCATTCTCATGCAGCTGTGGTTGGACCTTGTGAGGAATGGACGTGAGAGCAGGGCTGCAACTCTGCTCAGGAGCCTCTCTGTTTCTGCAGCCCTCTATTCCACCCAAGTCTAGCTTTGCCAAAGTGGGAAAATAACACATGATTGGCGAGGAGGATTGCAAGCACGCTCAAGTGACTTGCAGCTGATGTGTCAAAAAACACATACATCACACTAATCATTGTTAAGTCTTGTCTGCTCAAGAAGTAGGACATCTGTGTTTAGAGAAACTTGTGACAGACTTGAAGCTACCCTATCAAACCCGCTTGAGTTTCCTACCCTTCTGTCAGAAAGATCAAAGCACAGTGGAAAACTGCATCTGCTTCAGCCTCCGATGCACGGGTGAGAACTGCAGGTTCCTAAACAATCTTTAGCAGGGACCAAGCTCTGGGGTGTCTGCATACCCACTTGCATGCTACTTTGGAGATTCCCGGTTCATGAGGAATCAGGTTTACATTTACTCTTTGCATTTTATCTGTGGTTTTGTGGTTATTCCTGTATCCTGCCTGTGTCGGCTCAAACAGCCACAAAATACAGACAATAATTCCTATGTTGAGAAGCCTCCCCTCTTCTAAATCACTCTTGGGCTGCACCTGGCTTTGAACATTTTTTTCCAGGTGTTTCCAGAAATTATTTAATCTTAAAAGTTGCCCCTTTTAAAAAATTTAAACTGGATAGATTAGCAGTTTTTTTCAAAGAACTCCCAGGCTGAAAACATAAAATAAACAAAAAAAGAAACCTTCAAGAAAAATGGAAGGAAAGCCATGACTGAAATCCATTGTCAACAAAGGGTAGCAGAAAGGAAAAAAGGTTTTTTGGCCTGGAAGTTCACAGGTTGCTTAGTGCTGTCTACACCAAAACCAATTATTTGAACTCCATCCTGTAGTAAATATTCAGATAGTGCAAATGGCTTTGTAACAATATAATGTACTAATGAGCTGAGCAAAAAGTTCACTTACAAGGCATGCTGATGGAATGGGCATAATTGCAGTTACCTGATGGATATCAAGCGTGCCCTGGTGCACATATGCTTTTTATCCAAAATCCGTATGAAGATACTTTTAGGCACCACCATTAGTATACAACGGCTCATTGTAGTGTCAGAATCAAAAAGAAATAAAGAAAGAAACACACAAAAAAACCCAAGGCTGACCTGTTGAAGTACCATGATGGAAAATTTTATGTGTGTTAAAGATCTTTGCCACTACAATGAGTTTGCCAAGGGACAGGTAAGGGTGTTTTCTTGATCTGATCACCCATTTTTGGATTTAATAACACTCTGTAAAATAGTTTATCTGGCAAATAAATAATGCCAAAATCATAAATGTTCTCTCAGGCAATAGGAAGATTACTAGTGTCTCCCTGAGATCATTTCAAGACTTTGGGACTATGGTGCCTTCTCATACTGAACCTTATTGGAAGTTTATTGTATTGGAAATTACGCAGTGATGCTTCATGGACACCTATGACCAACAAGATGTACAGAACTGAGCTGACAAACATCTGTTAAAGGTGCTGAATGGGAAAATAATAGTTATCATTGACTAAGATACACTTTTTCCTCTATTTGTCCAACAATTTTCTGTTCTTCTTTTCCGTATATTTTCTTTGTTTCTAGTGCTTGTGAATGTGAAATAACTAACCTTAAAACTGTAGACTTTTAATGTCTAATGATTCAGATATGGACTTAGATGGGATGTATAGTAAAAGCCTCTTTTGGGAAGAAAATTTGTAGTTACTATTAGCTATCTCTCAGAAAAAAAAAAAGAAGAAAAGATGCACTACTCAGACCTAATCATATCTTTCATGCTAAACCTAAATTGGGTAAATATGTTTTTTAGTACATTGATTTAAGCATCTAACTCAAGTATTGCTCAGAGTATGGAAGGCAACAGAAGGCAATAAGAGGTGTGAAGGCAGATGGGTGGGACAGGAAAAAGATTTGGTAGGATATGGGAGGTGAAAAGAAATAGCTTATGTTTATCTATGATGAATTGTGAAGAGAGGAAGCAGAAAGGTATACAGTCCTTTAAACCTTATCATTTAATAAGACAAGAGGTAGTAATTCTGTGGTGTACATTCCTGTAGCATGGATGAAATTGCAAGGATGAGGAGGAAAAGGCCTCAATAGCACTTAACAGCAGAGAAGCTTGAGTCACTGTAATACCAAATTGAGATGGACGTTCCATGGTAAGAAACAGCACAATCACCAGAGCATTCAAAACATTTTATCCATAGGGTCTTAAGAACTGTTGGTTTTTTGGTTGTTTTTCCAGGAAAGAAAACAAATTACAAAATTGCAGAGAATTTTGTTTTGTTTTAAACAAAAGTTTTTCATTTTTCTCTCCTTCTCTGTCTCTCCCTCTTTAGCCTCAACTGACAGCAATCAGCATGAGAAATAAACTTCAACAGTCTTATTTCCACTGTCATATATTTCTTTTACTGAAAATCTTCTTTTACTGAAAATATTTGCATTACTGTCCAAAAAGAATGAGTCACCAATACACTGAGAGCTCATCAAAACAACTGATGAAATCAAACTGTATATCGTTTTTCAGTTATCTGTAGCCCAGTAACAATGCTGTTTAGCTTCTAATTTTTGCCAATACATTTAGGGCCATTTCAATTAATCAGTTAAATATAATCTCAAATAATTTGGAAATCTTCCAGAGAAGTTGAATGAATTCCTACTTAATCAAGAATGCTGGAAAGGCTTTCTCCTTTGTTCCTCAATGGAGACTTACCTGATACGCATTTTGTTGAGTCGAACAGTATGTGATTTTATAAATAGCAATACTGTTGCTTTTTTAAAATCTAATTTTCTTTAACGTTTTAATGATTTCTTATATAGCCTGAGATGTCTATTACTACCAGATGCAATATCCCAAACTCTCAGGAATAAGCACTGCTTACTGTATATATTCTCAGAAAATTCACAGGCAACATGTCATGTGTGGCTCATTCTGAAATCAGGGATTGGAAGGGACCTTGAAAAATCATCTAGTCCAATTCCCCATAAAGTAGAACAATCAGGAACAGCTTTTATAATCATTAAAAGAGTATCAGAATGGATTAGTGACAGAGATATTCACGTAGCAGTCTGATAGCTCCTGTTTTACAGTAAGGGTATGGCCATGCCTATACTTAAGATCTCTTGGACTTGGCTAAAAGGGATAAAGGGGTCAGATACACAGCAAAGTGTCAACAGAGATGGAAGCCTCAAGCAGAAACCACTGTACCAGCATCGCATAAAAATCACAAAGAGTGTAGGTGCTACAACTGGAGTTCTTTTCTGCCAGTTGCCTGTCTTTCTGGGTGAAACATCTGCCGAGAGAGAAAATGCATTTTGTAAAGAAGGAGCAGAGAGAAACATCAGGTGTAAGAAGCTGCAGTGGAGCAGGGTTGATAAGAAGAGGAAAAGTCAGTATCTCTGTTCCAGGAGTGACAGCAGAAAATGGTGAGTTTGTGAGGCCTCCATGTTTCTCGAAAGTAGATGACTACAGTGACACACTATATAGTTGAAAAAATGGACAAATTTCAGCTCTACAAAATTAAAATATTACCAACCTCCACAAAAACTTTAATTTCAGAGAATATGTGAAGGGTTTGTTCATTACTTGGTTTTGACCTGAGAATAGATCTTACAGAACATATCAGTCTTGTTTGTAACTGGTGCCATAACATTTTAATCGTGCACGCTTGAACAGACAGCTATAATATAGCCATTTGAAATACTCTTGTGACACACACAGATAAATTACAAATGCAGTAGCTCTCCTGATCAATATACCGTATGATAAAAACATCACTCATCTTGCATAAGTCTGTATTTAACGATGTGGTAGAGTATAAAGGAGTACGAGCTATACTCCTGACTCCTAAATATTTCATCTTTGCCTAAAAATGCATACTAGGGCTCCCTCTTCTAAATGTACATTACAGGAGCCTGTGGTGGAAGTGGTTCTGGTTTCAGTCCTGCCTGCTGGTGATGCATAGTAGAGGTGATAAAATGCTTATTTTAAAAAAATTAAGCCTGAGAACTTGTTTATAGAAGCAAATCAGGTCCACAGCAAAATCCCATTATCTTGGTCTTTATGAATTACATGGTGTCTTTTTATTCAGGCTGTGCTCAGCTACAACCTTTAGTGATTCTAAGTAAATAGTGTAATGAAAGAATGCAGATATGCAATTTCTTGAAAAACTGATAAAAATACATACTTATAGACATTTTTCACCAATCTGATTCAACAATTTTCAAAATTAACATAAACCCAAACCTTCTATTCTTTGCTTTCCCCTAATTTTAGGTTCTTTATTTACCTTTAAATTCCTCATAATGGGAACTTCTGGAATATTATGTATACAATCCATTGGCAATTTGAGATTTTTTTTCTACGTATTTTAAATTTAAATCCTACACTGGGAAAACCCTCATTCAGTACAAAAGGGATGTCTTATTTTTTTTAATTATGAATTAAAATTTGTGTCCTGTTTACTCAGAAACTTTGGGAAAGGTGGTTGCAAATGTAAACACAGATACTTCAAATGTACCTGCATGTGTCATTCACTTACTTCAGAATTTGTATCATTATTTAAAAGCCTGTAACAACATAGATACATCTATATATGACATCTACCTTTATGCAGACTATAATAGTATGTGTATGTATTATAATTAAAAAGGCCTTTATGGTATCATAAACAATGCAAGTAATAAAGTGACTTTGCACCTGATGTAAAATAAAAAAAGCCAGAATAACAATATTCTACAGGTGGAGACAGCACAGAAAGAAGAAAAAATAAAAGGATTGTTTTACAGCGACAACTGACCTATAGTAATAAAAATAAAGATTGTGTTCTCCTACCATAACTCATGTTGAGTGGATTTATTCTTTCAAGAGGGATGCAGTTCCAAACAGATCAGATACAGATGACAAGCTAATACTTATTCACATAAAAACATGACAATTTGTATTTTGCTACAAGCAAAAACCATAATGACAACCAAATAAACGCAATTACTATTTGATGGACCTATCAATGACTACCTATCTCACAATGGCATAGGAATCCGGGTTTCACGGCACAGATCTAGATACAAAATAAGATGGTTTATTTAAATTTTATTTAGACAATATCGATTCTCTGTTAGGTATGCAATGACCCAACGGAAAACTTCTCCTTTTGATATAATGCAGAGAGAGGAAAAAAAAAATCATATTTGATATTATTATAGATGAATCTGTATAACTACAGATTTAAAACTGTCAGTCCTGTGCTAATGAGACAAAAGACAGTTTGCAATGAAGATGCTGTTAAAAGCAAAATGAGTGCTGCAATGGTCTTTTAGCTCTAATTGTATTGTGCTGACATTTGGTGTAATTATCTGCAGTTGAGTATAATTTTATCTTTCATGCCACTCAAAGAAATTCTGGAGTAAATTGAGGTAGCTATCTGTTTTCAGATGAATTTGATCACTTTATTTTACCCCAGTCTCAGAATTTAGTTAGTGAGGGCTGAAACCCAGTATTTATCATAATCTGTTTCGTTTGTTCAGTCCCCATGCGGCAATACCAATTAGAATTTTATCAAAGTCATCCTTACAGCAATAATGATAATCCTTTAGCATCTATCTGGATTAGGTCTCTGTTTTATTCTACTAATGAATACTCTAGAGGGGTCTGGGCAATTTTACAGAACAAATTAACCTTAGAGCATAGCCATTTAAAGTGTTCATTATACTGGACACCTGCAAAGTGTACTGGGTTTAAATGCAATTTAATAGACCCTTCTAGGCCTGTTTTAAAGTATCCTGAAGAGATTATGAATAAGATGATGTTTAAATTATGATGGTTAGGATGGTGTTTTTTTTCTAGGATTTTCAATACATTTCAGATGTGCTATATATGAAACAACAGTTTTGGAGTACATCAAACATCCTCATGTAATTGCTGCTTTAGAAATTTAAAATGAAAAGTTTCAAAACACTGACATATGGAAGGAATTTGTCTCTTAAATTCCACCTTTGTGTATAGCATGCTCAAAATGAATGTCCTACATGTGATACATTTTGATTCTTATTCAAAGGCTCCTATTACTGCAAAAATATATTAACTGTAATTCTGAAATAGGTCTAGAATGGGAAGGGACTAGGAAAGAGCGGAAGAACAGAGGGAAATGGAGAAGATAATTGGTATTCTCTGTTTTCAGCTATTTGTATCGGAAAGGAAAGGAAAGGAAAGGAAAGGAAAGGAAAGGAAAGGAAAGGAAAGGAAAGGAAAGGAAAGGAAAGGAAAGGAAAGGAAAGGAAAGGAAAGGAAAGGAAAGGAAGGCTTGGGAGGGTCTTTACAAAGGCCTGCAATGACAGGATGAGGGACAATAGCTTCAAGCTGGAGAAGAACAGATTTGGATTGGATATTAGAAATAGGTTCTTTACACTGAGGGAGGAGGGACACTGGGACAGGTTGCCCAGGAAGATGTCCTTCCCTGGAGATATTCCAGGTGAGGCTCGACAAGGCTCTGGGCAACCTGGTCTAGTTGGTCCTGCTGACTGTGGGGAGGTTGGATTAGATGGCCCTTCCAGCCTGGACCATTCTATGATTCTATGATTCTATGATGATGATTCTATGATCACGCAGGGACATAATCTGAAATTCATTTGCTAAGAAGTATGGGTTTAGTGGGTGGAGAGCAATGTCTATATTTATAGATTTTCTATTGTAAGATTTCTATTTTATGGCACTCACACACAACTTGCCAAGGTTCATGTCTGTCCATGGAAACCGCGTCTTTGTGCTCAATGGGTTTGACTCCTGGCTAGTATCTGGGCCCCTCCACATTGCCCACACCAGGGATGGATGTCCATGCCAAACCCTTTTCCTTCCACCCCCAGGGAGTTATTGTCTATAGCTGTATTTCTTTTAAAATTAGATTGCCCACAGAATCCACAAATGGTCTGTAGTCCTACACCTGCAGGCCAACTTCTTTGACTTTCCCTATATCTAAAGCGAACTACTGGCTTTTTTTCAAGTTATTATCACCTTCTGTTTTCCCTTCCCCAATGCTACAAAGGTGTTGAGTCCTGTGCTTCTGTGCTTTCTCGGCTCACAGCAGATTAAAATGTACCTTTACAGTTAGAAATGGGCAGATGTGATCTTAGCCTCATTTTACTGCATGAGGATTTCAGGGAGGTTTTAGTCCATAACAAACCATATAACAAAGATATGATAAGAAGCGGAAAACAACCAAACGCATCTTTATACCACAGTTAATCTATACATTTTCCGTAATAGAAACGGCCTTGTACACAGGCAGGGAGGAATTTGTAAAGTTAACACAGCTATATATCTCTTCCTCTTTCTAGGAAAATTGCTATAGCTTTGTCGTACTCTAACATGAGGACTGCTGTTTCAGAGACACATCGTCACATCACAACAAGTATTTGTCAGAAAAACTGACAATTTTATCTAAGCTTTGACATGAGATTTTAATTTCTCCAGGCTAGAGATGTACTGGTGTTGACTGTTTTTATTTCCCTGTAATTAAAAATATCATAATTTCCATTTTATTTTGATCAAACCACTTTTCCAATTTTTCCAATTCAGAAACACTATTAAAAAAAAGAAACTAAAACCCACATTCCTTTCCCAACTGTGGATAATACTTTAAAATAAATATCTTATGTATTACATTCTATGAAAATATTGTACAAATCTGACTTCTAACATTCTAAAGGAGCTAAGTATACAGGTTCTGAATTTCTGAGAAGTAGGTAATTAATGGGAAGTCAGCTACCATCCCTTCTTGGTTTTGATATTAGTACATAATAGAAATGAATAAAGCTTACTCAGGAAATTAAGATAATACCTAGAATACCAGGAGAAAATTAGGCATATCTCACTTTACTTACACGCTTCTTTTTCTTTCTCTTTACACCAGGTGTTCCTCTTTTCCCTTTTCCAAGAAGCATCAGGCATGGATTGTTACCCTTGGCAATTTTTCCTGAGCTTGAAGATATTCCACTAGCCATGAGATGGTTTCTGGGCGGTACTTTTGTAGAATACAATGGCTTCAGCTGAGAGTACAACTTGTTCTGCTTCAGTAGAACCCACTGTTCCTCTGGGTGGCAAATCAGTTCTATTTCTTTTTCTTTTTATTTCAAACACAGTTTACTCATTGACCTGGGCTGTGCTTTGACTGTAAATCTTTGTTCCCTGGTGCAACAACAAGAAGCCAATTTGCAAGGGCTTATATTCTGTGGCCTGGTTTCTGTGGTCTAAATTTGGGACATGGTAAAAGAGTCTAGTTTTTAAATTGTGAACACTGAGTGTGGAGTGACTCTGGGGGTCAGTCTCTTTTCCTAAATACTGGGGGATAGGACAAGAGGAAATGGCTTTAAGGAGGAAGAGAGGTTTAAGTTGTATATTAGAAAGAAAAAAATCTACACTGAAAGCGTTATTTGAGTATTGGAAGAGCCTGCCTAGGGAAGTGGTTGAGTCACCAACCCTGGAAGTATTTAAAAGATGGGTAGTCATAGTGCTTGGAGATATGGTTTAGTGATGATTTTTGTCAGTGTTGGGTTGATGGTTGGACTTGATCTAAACAGTCCCTTCCAACCTAGGCAATTCTATGATTCTATGAATTAAACTGCCTAAATATAGACCACCTGAGATTCTCTAGGGTATCTGAAATGAGGCTAGTAGGTATGACACACGGCCTAAAGGATAACCACAGCTTCCTAAGGTAACAGATGGAGGTCTGGATTACCTCTAGTTGCAGTAGTTGCCTGTGTTTAGGCAGCTCCACGCTCCGATGATGGCTGAAAGCCCGATGCTAGGCAAATAGCCTGAGCTGAAACAAAAAATGAGTGGGAGGAAATCATGGCTCTTAATTTGTGAGTATTCAGACCAGAGGTTTTATTTAGTGTTTAATTTTTTGTAAATAAGAAAAAAAAAAAAAAAGATTAAAGTTGCAGAAAATGTGCCTTTGCTATGACTATGCTGGAATAGCATTTCATTCGAGTTCCTTCACTTATACCTTGACTTTTCTTAAACACTGCAGGTACAGTGCTAAGATCCTCTGTTACTGCATTTCATCAGTGACTCATTAAATAATCCCATCTGCCTGAAGCAATAACAACTACAGGAATAAAGTGATTATCCATTGTTGCCTGATTTGCACTTCCTCTAAATCTAATGAATTTCAACACTCTTTACTTGGTGTAAAATATCACCATAACATTAAGTAGCTGTCATTTAAATATGTTAGTATAGTATCTACAATTCAAACTAACATGTTCTGTGATATAAAATCTGGTCACTTAATGCAGCATGGAAAAGCAATTTGAACTGAAATGAGAAAAAAAAAATTAAAGCATGTTGATTTTAAACTGACTTGAAGGTACAGAGGATTGTTAATGAATGAGAACATACTTCCTACTGGTCTAAAAATCATTTCATGTTGTGCATACATAGTGGTGGTGATCCTAAAGTACAGACAAAATTACTATTAAAATCATATTGCAAAAATAGAAAATTAGATTGTAACTTTAAATCTACAATACTGAGAAGTCTAGACTCTCAGAAACAGCACAAGATAAATGCCATCATCTCAGTTCCTGACTTGCACTTGCATGAGAGCTAAGTTAGTTTGTTCAGGCATTAGATTCATGCTCATTCCAGAGGTCAGTTTGAAAATCCAAGCTTTTGTTTCTGCTTTTCTTCTTTCTTTCTTTTTTTT
>VZTM01014267.1:306-29063 GCA_013400555.1 Jacana jacana
CTCCCACATCCCATGCCAGCCAGGACTATCCAGCCTCGGGGCAGGTCTCTGGATGGGAGTCTTAAATAGTTGTTTGACCCTAAAGAAGACTTGGAGCACATTCAGGGGACAAAGTGAAAAAGCCACACTGGTTTCAGCATCCCAAGGGTATTCAAAATTCTCAGGAGCTGGCACACCTGCCCCAGAGGAGAATAAGGAGGTGAGAGAGCTGGGGAAAGCGTCCCCCTCTCTTTTCCCCCACAGGCTCGGTGTGATCTTTAATAAATTCCCAGAGATGCTGCCCAAGGAATGGGAAGGAAAACAATACCACAGAAACACCCCCCAGTAACCTTCTGATCAGTGATGCCAACATACCATACAGTGATGTCACACAGGACAGCAAAGTTAAAACTGGATGCCCCTCCCAGAGGTGATCAGCAACATCACGGGGAGTGCATAAACCATGTAGGAATTTACACAGCAGAGCCAGGAGAACAAGGCAGGCAACGTGGTGACCAGTGACAATTCCACTCAGACAACAAAAGCACACAGCAGGTTAGTCTGACTGGCTCTGGTGGGATTTGTCCTTATCTCAACCCTCTTGAGTTGCCCCACGTTGGGCACCAAAAGGACTGTCGTGGTTTGGCCTCAGACAGCAACACAGAACCACATGGCAGCCACTCGCTCTTGAGCCATTCACTGTCAGGAGGGCAAAATTGGAAGGAAAAGGCAAAACTCATGGGCTGGGACAAAGGCAGTTTAACACAACAACAAACCAGTAACAGTAACACGGATAAAGAGGTATAAAAACATGATTACGATGCCGACCACTCACCGACTGCACCCGGGACCATCCTGGACCACGCACTGCACACCCCTGACTTCAGCTACCCCCTGGGCATGGCTCACATGAGATGGCATACCTGTGCCCATGCTAGAAGAATTAACCCTATCCCTCCTGGAACCAGGACAAGGTTGTAGAGAAGTGGGTGCTGGCTTCTTCTCCCAAGGGAACAATGACAGGACCAGAGGAAATGGTCTGAAGTTGCAGCAGGGGAGGTTCAGATTGGATATTGGGAAGAATGGCTTTACTGTAAGGGTGGTCAGGCACTGGAACAGCCCAGGGAGGTGGTGGAGTCACCATCCCTGGAGGTATTTTAAGAAATGTGTAGCTGTGGCACTTCAGGGCATGCTCTAGTGGCTGAGATTCTGGGCGTGGGTTGTGGTTTTGTGTGTGGTTGCACTTGGAGATTTCAGAGGTCCTTTCCAACCATAATAATTCTGTGATTGAACACAGTGGTAGCAGGGAGAGTAGCTCACTAGTAAATCAAAACCTGTGCAACATCCACATCATTTTTTTGTAAATGTAAAGAAAATGTAAGTAACTTGGCTTATGGGATCTGGGTAGGGTTGGAAATGGAGTCCTGGCTGCTGGAGCTCGTCGGGTAGGGCTGCACTGGGTGCTGCACGGATGATGAGACACGTCCTCTCGTCTGAACAGGGACAGAGAGAGGGGGAAGAAGGCAAAACAGAGAGCAATTCTCATCCAGGTGTTCCTGTGTCTGATGTGTTTCAGGTCCGTTTCGGTGACTTCCCCACCATCCCGAAGCTGATCCCGCCTCTGAAGGCTTTGTTTGCGGATGACATTGTAGAAATGGAGGAACGGAAGGAGAAGCGGGAGATGCGCCTTCTGAAGGAGACTGCACTAGTGTTGGACAAACTGGCTGGTGGGGAGAACAAGGAAGAGGCATGCCAGAAACGGAAACAAGCCAAGAACCATCAGGAACTGTCAAATAAAAAGCTTAAAACAGTGAACTGAAGGAAACAAGGCTGAGAAAGCTGTGCTGTGCCCGGGGAGTGTGCATGGCTGGGGACTGGCCATGTGCAGGAAAAAGGGGGTGGCCTCCGCATTTGGGGCTGCTTGGCTGTTGGTGGGTCTCCATGGGCTGAAGCTCCCGTGTGTGCTGTCAGCAGTGCCAGGCTTGGGGTGACACTGTCTGCCTGTACCCCCTTCCTCCTCCTGGGTCTTACTAGTCCATGTGTCGTTTTTTTTTAGCAAAAAGTTCTTCTCTCCCAGCTCTTTCAGTTTTTGGTTTTACACTAGAAGCTGTTGATAGCTCAACAGCAGCAGCAGAGACCTCTGCCAAGAGATCAGATTTGAGAACATCTGAGGGGCCCTGAATTCACCAGGATAAGGTGAGCCAGGTCTCTGGGTCATGAGGAATGTAACCAGGTATGAGAACCCAGCTCATGGGAGGAAACTTCACCATAAAATGGGATGCCATTAATTTTTAGCTTAACTTAAGGAAGCGAATGCTGCTGTGTTCCCATTTTAGTTTGGTTTTCTCCGCTGATTTTTTTTTCCATGAGATCGGTTTTCCAAAACCTTTAGAATCTGAATAAACCATTCAACATCTTACAGGAGGCCATGTTTTGTCCAGATGGCTAATGAAGACAAACACCTGAACCGCTCCAGGGAATGACCTCAGTTGGCTGTTTCTGCGTGACAGAACCGAGATCTTGCCCTGCTGCTGGAGTGTCATGCCTGCTCTGCCTGCGTTTCATGCCAGCAAAATCATACCTGCCTCCACCACCCTGCAGCCAGGAGCTTTACTCCTATCCCTTCAAGCTGGTAACAACCTGGCATGGCTTTTGGATGGCTCCAGAACAGACAACTGAGAGTTTCCTCAAATAGTTCCCCGTCCTGGGTGCAAGGGCTGGGAGAGCTGACAAAACCGGAGGGTGTGTGGGAGGGCTGTGGTGAAGAGGATTCATTTCAAGGGTTTCTCGGGATCAGCTCTGCTTCTTCTCTTAGCCATACATCAGCCCCACGTGTTTGTAAGCAGGAGCTGTGGCTTCTTTCAATGCAGGAGCTAATTTTCAGAGGACAAGGGCGCTGGGCTCTAAGTGCTGCTCAGCACAAGCTCGCCATGTGTAGTGTAAAGCAAGGCAGGGCTTGTGGGTGAGCTGTGCTTTGGTGTTAGGCTTGTCTAAACAGGGAACTGGGTCACCCCCACAGCTCAGTACTACAGAAAAGCTCTGCTGGGCTTTTGGGAACAGCAGGGGCTGGGAAAAGACTTAAGTACAAGCTTCTCGTGTGGGTGTACACGGGACTGTATTTGGGTGCCCAGGGCAGGAGATGTTGGGAGACAAGCAACTGAGGTCCGCACAGCATCCTCTGCTTCTGCTCCTAGAGCCGAAGGAGGGTCTTTTACTTAGAAAACAGTGAAACGGGGCTCTTCTGTATGAATGCCCGGGTGTATTAATAAAGCACGAATCCAGTAGTAAGAGCCCCGGTGCGGGTGATGAAGGGGATGTTGAACGGGACCTGCCCCGCCCAGGCCCAGCGTCCTGCGCTTCCCGCTGAGGGAGACGCCGGCGCCGGGGCCCGCCCTCGGCTCCTTGGGGTCCCCCGGGCAACNGGGAGATTGCCCTGGGGCCGCCCCCGCCTCCCGCCTCCGCCCGCCACAAGGCCCTCTTCTTCCTCCGACCCCCCGACGCCCAGCCCGGCCCCGGGAAGCTGCTCTGCGGGGACCTGCCCGCCGATGCCCTGCGGCATTTCGCCGCCCTCGTGGAGGAGGTAAGGCCCCCGGGGCGCTGGCCCTGGGCAGTCCCAGAGGTGGTGGCCCTGGGCGCTCGGTGTAGGCGAGCTCTGGCACTGACAGGGTCGGGCCCTGCTCCTCAAAGTGGCGGCAGGGAAGATGTCCGCCCCCTGCACACACTCTCCTTAACCCCGGTCCTGTCTCTGCTCCCGTGTTCCTACACTTAACTGTGCCCTTTGCAGCATCTCCTGGCTCATGGGGCCTTTAGAATTAATTTAAACTTCCTAAATCCTGGTCCATCACCAGTCCTGGGCGTGTGTTCTGCAATCAGAGTGGTAGGTGCTGGAAGGGACGTTTTGAGGTCATCTGGTCCAGCCAGATCAAGCAGGACCACCTAGAGCTGGTTGTCCAGGGCAATAGCTTTTAAGTGTCTGCAAGGATGGAGACTCCACAATGTCCCTGAGCAAGCTGTACCACTTCTCAGTCACCCTCACAGCGAAAAGGTGTTTCCTGATGCTCAGAACGAGTCTCCTGTAGCTCAGTGCCTGGTTACCTCTGGTGAGCTCATGCTATCCCAAAGGGATCTTCAAGTAGTTCCAGTGCTTTCTCTTCCCTGTGTTACCAGCCTGAAACAGCCAGTGGTGTCCTGGTTTATTCCTGATGGCTCTTGACCTGCAGAAGTCTCTCCATCTGCTGCAGGAAGGTTTTGGGATAGGAACGCTTCAGCAGATCCTGGTTTTGGCTGCCTCCATAAGTTGGGTTGTGCATCCTGACCACCGTGGGTTTGTAGGCTCTTCTCGGTAGACAGACACAGTCTATCCCTGGGGAGCAGATTGTCCCACTTTCCTCCCAGAATTCACTTCAGGGAAAGAAAAGCAGTGGTGCTGGGTCAGGGAGCAGGGGGTGGGTCTGCGCCAAGGTGGAAAAGTCTTGAATTTCTTGAGGCTGGGGACATGCATTGCTCTCCCCACTGCAAGAGCACTTCTCATGGAGTGTTTTATGGACTGTTTTAGAAGAGTTTGTCCAGGGGAGGAGAGAGTTTGTGTCAAACTTTATGTGGGTCACTTGGGACCTCAGGAGCAGGCACAGCTGGGTCCGCCTTGTTCCCGTGTCACTCTTGTCTTGTGGTGGCTGAGGGGAGCTCACCTCTGCTGTGTGGAGCTGGGAGTTCATCCCGAGTCAAATTATCATTTTAACAATCCAAAAGAAAAGGAACAGTTACAGTTTGACTGGGTGCCACATCACTCCCTGTGAGTTGAGCCATAGAGACAAACCTTGCTTAATATTGTAGCTAAGGCTGCTGAAGGTGAACTGGTAACACAAAAGGCTGTTTGTCACCAGGGGCAACCTGGCTGTTCCTACAGGCTGGTCCCAGAGCAGAGCCAGCCCGGGGTAGGTGACAGATGTGTTGCTATTGCAGCTCAAACAAGGCAAAAGCAGCTCAGGTCCAGGCAAGCCCAGCCCAGCTTGGAGACCCTGTGCCATTGAGTCAGTACAAACCCTGGAGGGCATTCACCCATAATGACAAATATCTTATTTAGTGACCTGCCAACTTCAAGAAATAACCTAAAAAGTGGCTGTGCTCCAGACCTGCAGTACAGTTGGGATGGGAACCAAGGTGTCCCTCGCCAACAGTAGACCCCAGGAGGTGCCAGAATACCTTCCCTTTCAGCACACTGTCCCTATCAAGAGACAGCCTGTGGGTTCAGCCCATGCCTGATGGTCCTGCAAGGCCATGCCCCTGACTGCTGGCAGTAAGATGGGGAGCGAGCACCAGGAGGTGTCCTGAGGGCAAGGGGACAAGAGCCTGTGGAGCTGTCTCCTGTGCCAGGCTTGAGAGGCTGGGAGAGGTTGAGGACTGGGGTGCTCACTTCATCTGCTGGTTTCCACCCTTCTCATCTTCTTGGGTTTGGGGGAGAAGGCGTAAGAGTATGCAGTGAGCCTGTAGAGATACCCGTTTGTTGTCATCTGCCCTGATTTCACACAAGCAGGGAACTGTTGGGGACAACAATGAATATAGGTCTCCAGCCTCAGCTGAGCAAGGACCTCGGAACCTGGTGGCATGTCTCCTACAGCCCTTCTCTCTCCTTTCCTCTTTCATGGTTCCTGCTACAGGTGATTGTGCCCATCCTGACAAACCAGAAGAACCATCAGGGCTGGCCACAGGTGGTGTCACAAGACATTATACACCATGTCCACAACCTAAAAAGTACTGTTTTC
Source organism: Jacana jacana (assembly GCA_013400555.1). Lineage (NCBI taxonomy): Eukaryota > Metazoa > Chordata > Aves > Charadriiformes > Jacanidae > Jacana > Jacana jacana. The sequence goes on from VZTM01014267.1 coordinate 6,048, forward strand.
ATGGTTGTTGGCCAAGTGAAGGGCAAGACCTTGCTGCCTCTTCCGGCTGGCTTGGAGGGAATTGAGGACATTGACCTGGAAAATGAGAAATTGTGAGTACTAACCCTTGCCCTCCACGGGGTTTTCTCCTGCTGATGTCTATGTCTTCTGGGGATCCTCCCACCCACCCTCAAATCAAAGTGACTTTGCTCTCATCTGCTGCTCATTGGGCTGTGTTTTGTTCTACCTGCTCTGTACTTTTTTTGCCTCTGTCTTTGGGGACCGAGTGACAGCACAGACAGGAAAAACTCAGGAAGGACAAAGGTGTTGTGGGTGCCCAGAGGAGAATCAAACTGCTTGGATCGTTGGGGAAAAACAAACCCTGCAGATAAACCGTCTCCTGGTTTCCTGGTGCCCCAAATAGGAAGGCAGGATTCTTGCATTTCCTGGCTTCTCTCTGGCAAAGCTTGTTCCCAAAATGCACCGTCTCACTGTTAGGTGGTTCACGCTGCCTGCTTGGTCAGGACTATCCTGTCTCCCTTCAAAGCCAAATTTGTTGTCCAAAGGTGCAGGGAAAAAAAAACACCTGCAACTTCCTGGAAGTTTATGAACTGTTCATGGTCCTACATAGGGATCTGGAACCTGTTGCCTCTGTCCTCTGGAGAAGTGAGGTGGCTTCCCAGACACTTAATGCCTTTCTTTGTGTTTCTCTTCAAGAAGTCAATGAATCACTTTGATAATTTCAGTTCTTTTCATTCCTGGTAGTTGTCATGAAGTCCACTTACAGTCCTTGAGGGACAATGCTCAGGAAAGCCAGGAAAGGATTTCTGGCTATCTTAGAATCATAGAATAGAAACATGGAATTACTTAGGTTGGAAAAGACCCTTAAGATCATTGAGTCCAGCCATAAACCCAGCACTGCCAAGTCCACCGTTAACCCATATCCCCCAGCAACAGGTCTGCCTGGCCTCCTGGGATGGTGACTCCACCACTGCCCTGCGCAGCCTCTCCCAGGGTTTGACAACCCTTTTGGTGAAGAATATTTTCCTGATATTCATCCTAAACGCTTGAGGCCATTTCCTCTTGTCCCATTGCCTGTGACTCGGGAGAAGAGACCAACTCCCCCCGGCTACACCCTCCTTTCAGGGAGTTGTAGAGAGCAAGGTCTCCCCTCAGCCTCGTTTTCTCCAGACTGAGCCCCTCCAGCTCCCTCAGCTGCTCCTCACAAGACTTGTGCTCCAGGCCCCTCACCAGCTCCATTGCCCTTCTCTGGACCCACTCCAGCCCCTCAATGTCTTTCCTGTCAGGAAGGGCCCAAAACTGGATCCAGCGCTCGAAGTGGGGCCTCATCAGTGCNAAACTGGATCCAGCGCTCGAAGTGGGGCCTCACCAGTGCCCAGTACAGAGGGACAGTCACTGCCCCAGTCCTGCTGGCCACACTCTTCCTGATACAGGCCAGGATGCTGTTGGCCTTCTTGGCAACCTGTACACACTGCTGGCTCATACTCAGCCATCTGTGACCAACATCCTCAGGTCCTTTTCCGCCAGCAGCTCCAGCCACTCTTCCCACAGCCTGGAGTATCCATAGAGTTAGTGTGACCCAAATGCAGGACCTTGTCCCTGTTGAACCTCACACCACTGGCCTTGGCTCATCCATCCAGCCTGTCCAGACCCCTCTGTAGAGCCTTCTAACGTCCAGTAGTTCAGCACTCCCACCCAATTTAGTGTTACCTGCAGACTTACTGAGGGTGCACTTGATCCCCTAGTCCAGGTCACTGGGCAGCCATGGGAGGCTGACCCCCACGTGCAGCCCATCTTCTCCTGCAAAATCTCCAGCAGATGAGGAATACCCATCCTTTGCTCACCAACAGGCCTGGCAGGTGAGCAGGGTGCTCACATTGCAGCTGGGGGAACTTTCACCCTGGTCCTCACAGGAAGCCAGGCTGGTGTCTGAGGGTGGAAGGAGTTCAGCTGCCCAGTCCAAAACCACTGATTGTGGAAGGGGCAGGTGCATTTGCACATCGTCCCATCTGTGTGCTCAGTGGGCAGCAGGGTGACCTGGCCTCAACGTGCTGNTTGTCCCTGTTGAACCTCACACCACTGGCCTTGGCTCATCCATCCAGCCTGTCCAGACCCCTCTGTAGAGCCTTCTAGCGTCCAGTAGTTCAGCACTCCCACCCAATTTAGTGTTACCTGCAGACTTACTGAGGGTGCACTTGATCCCCTAGTCCAGGTCACTGGGCAGCCATGGGAGGCTGACCCCCATGTGCAGCCCATCTTCTCCTGCAAAATCTCCAGCAGATGAGGAATACCCATCCTTTGCTCACCAACAGGCCTGGCAGGTGAGCAGGGTGCTCACATTGCAGCTGGGGGAACTTTCACCCTGGTCCTCACAGGAAGCCAGGCTGGTGTCTGAGGGTGGAAGGAGTTCAGCTGCCCAGTCCAAAACCACTGATTGTGGAAGGGGCAGGTGCATTTGCACATCGTCCCATCTGTGTGCTCAGTGGGCAGCAGGGTGACCTGGCCTCAACGTGCTGGCCCACATTGTGTAGTTTCTCTCTGAATTAATCAAGTTCATGACTGTGGGGAGACAGAGTAGGTTCAGGGAGAACAGTAGGGGGGAGAGAATCTTGCTGGAGGATTGGCTGTCCAGGCCAGACCCTCAGCCCTACTGGATCTGATGCAACAGTGACTCCCTCTGCAGAAAGGTGGCAACTGGCTCTTCATTTCCACCGTTCGTTTTATGAACAGTGTGTTGTTGCCCTCACTGCTGCAGAGCTTCACCCATTTTCTCCAGGGTGTAATTCCTGTATTAAAACAATAGCAAACTATTAGGAGTTTTGGTGGTTTTGAAACATGAACCTAGGCTGTGATCTGTAAAAACCAGCTCCCCACAGCGTCATTTGAAGTTGATCCAACTGAGGGATGCACATCAGCAAGGGGAAAGCAAAGTTAACTGTGTGGTGTGTTTCTGCAGCCTGCAGCTGATAGATAAATCCCTTGTACATGCCACGGAGTCAGCCATCATAGACTGGAGCCACCAGATCCAGGGAGTGCTGAGGAAAGACTCTTCAGAGCCTCTCCTTCAAGGTGGTAACCCAAACCCGAAGGTGGAGCTGGAGTTCTGGAGGAACAGGTACCCCGGGCAGTCGGGCAAGGGCATGGTGGTCACTGGTGCTGGGTTTGGGTGGAGGGAGAGTGCTGTGACAGATGGAGCTGCTACTTCTGTGAGCTGAGAAGAGCAGGCTGCCTCCAGTTCATGTAAAGAAAGACTTGAGCTAAGGAAAATTGCTCCTGCACATAAAATAATCATGATCTGCAAAGCATCTGGGAGGTCACTGGGAGCTGGCTGTGTTTTAGCCCCAGCACAGGGGCTGCACCTCGAGGGAATTTTTTCTGAACTGCCCTTTCTGTCACTGTTCACTAAGAACCAGCCACAGGAGTCAGAGGTGAGGACACCTTCTGTAGGGTGTTCTGGAAACGTTGCCCCTCAGCTGGCTGCTGTTATTCTGTCGATGCCAGAAGGGGTTTAGATGCTCAAGAGCCAGGGAGTGGAATTTCATCCTGCCCTTTGAAAAGCGTTGTGCCCTGTTGGTTCAGGCTGACTGAGGGCAAAGCCCTTCCTGCTGGAGAGCCATGGCTAATGCCTGCACAAGCACCTTAGAGCTTCTTCCAGCAGTGTCCTGCCACAGCAGCAGAGCTGCTGAACTCTGGCACCATCTGTCTGTCCTGTAGGGTTGGTCCCTGCCTCTTGTAGGAGCTCCCTCTCATTTCTTTTCACTGTTGGGACTCAGCCCGTGTGTAGCTGGAGGAAATCCTGACTCAGGCCCAGGGGAAGTGGGTGGTGTCCCCCAGCGCTGATTCTGCCCGACCCTGGGTTTGTAACGTGTCTTGGTTGCTTGTAGGTGTGATGACCTGGAATGCATTTACGACCAACTGAGAACAAGGAAGGTCAGGAACATGATGGAGGTGCTGGAGAGAGTGGAGAGCAGCTACGTCCCAGCCTTCAAAACTATGCTCATGGATGTTGAGGCAGGTGAGGTGCTGGGGCAGCTTCACCGTAGTGCTGACTTCTGGCCTTTGTTCATAGCCTGGTGTTACTGGTTTCAAGCCCAATGTGGCTGCAATGGCAGTGGTCATTCAGAGTTGTGACCATGAGGACTGCAACCTTGTTTCTGGCCCTCTCTTTGGTTCATGGAGTGAAACTGGGCTCCTTACGCTTCATCTGGTGCTTTTGTTTCCCTCCTGGGACCAGTTTGCTCACTGGTCTGTTGAGCCAGACCCTTCCCAGAGGTGAGGGTGAGTGGGTGTGGGAGTTCACTCTGCTGTAATAAAGCGTTTGCTTTAATCCAACATGATTTACTCCAAGTTTCACCAGCTCTTCTGGTGTCAGTCTGCAGGAATGGGGGTTCAGGATGACAGGGCAGAACTGGTAGCTCATGGGACCCCTTTGTTAGACTGCTGTTTCCCAGGCCTTGGTCACAGCAACCTGAACCTCCTTGCTAGAGGAACAGCAGGTTGCACTTTAGGATGGGGACCTTTGAGCATGAGGATTGTGGGGCCTCTGCTGAAAGCAGGCAGGTGTTGTCACCTGTGTCACACGAGAGGAAAGCGGGGTCCCTGCAGTTGTGCACAAATCCAGGCAGAGCTCTGCCCCTGTGTCGTAGCAGCTTAGTGGGGAGCTCTGGTACCTCTGGAGGGACTGCAGTGGGGCAGTGAGCGTGATGCACGGGGAGCAGTGCGTCCCTCATCTCTGTCCATGTTCCCATCCAGTAACATCCTCCCAGTGTGGCAAGGTCTCACCAGCCCAAGTGCCCTGAAGAGAGCAGGTCTGGATGTCCCTGTGTCTACAAGGCCTCTCCATGCTTCCCTTGTGGGGTGGTGGTGGCTGGAGACCCCAGGCTAACAGCCAGTGGGTTGGGTGACCTCTCCCTAATTTTTTCAGCTGCTGCAGTGCAGAAAGGCAAGAGAGCTTGGAGTCAAAAAACCACCAAGGTTGCATTTCCCACTTTAGGGAATTAAAGACTTTATTTATTTACTTACTTACTTATTTATTATTCATAAGAATAACAATAATAAGGAAGGGTTATATTTTGCCTGCAGGTAAAGCAAAATTCTTCCTTAAAAAAATGTAGCTGTCTTGAATCAAACATCATTATTTTTTCTGGTGGACTTTACCGGGGGGAGTTCAGTCCAGCCAAAGGAAATGCTGCAAATTCCCCTCTGCAGTCCTGCTGCTCCTTCCCCTGTGTCTGACCCTCCTTCTCCATCTTCAACCGAGCTGCTCCCTGGCAAGACAAAACCATTCCAGCTTTGGTGGCTACGTACATTTAAATTGAAAGAGGGGAGATTTAGATGAGATCCTAGAAAGAAATTCTTTACTGTGAGGGTGGTGAGAGCCTGGCCCAGTTTGCCCAGAGAAGCTGTGACTGCCCCATCCCTGAAGGGGTTCAAGGCCAGGTTGGACGGGCCTTGAGCAGCCTGGTCTGGTGGGAGGTGTCCCTGCCCAGGGCAGGTGGGTTGGAGTGAGATGATCCCTTCCAACTCTAACCATTCTATGATTCTACATGCTGGTAGGTAATGCTGTTCTTCACCCTTTCACATGGAAACAGTTAATCTCTTAACGATCTGTGTCACGCTGTGCAATTCATATGGGCTAGAGAAACACCCCTTGATATTAGGAGCCAAGAGTTCATTGTCAAGCTAATTAATGCTTTAAGAGCCTAATCAAAACTGAACAAATATTTGGTTTTAATCTGGTTGTATCAAGACTACCCTAATTGGATATTTTGGACTGTAATTGTTAATTTCCATTGCAACACAGTTCAGATTTGTGTGCATCTGCTTTTGAGTCTCTGCCTCATTCCCTGGTGTTGTGCTCTCCCTGCTGCTGTGCTGCTGGGGCTCTTGTCTGTCTGTCCTTCTTCGCTGGGAGGGCGATTTTGCTAGTGGGAGTTTCTTTTTCCTTGGTCTTGGCTTTTGGGGGTTATTTTTATATGGATCAAAGTAATTCTGTTGCTTCTCTTCTTGTTGATCCAGAATTGCACAATGGTCACCTATTTTGTTAATGCTTGCTCTCTGGGATAATTCTTCAGGGTAAAACCACGGAGTGGTGCAAAGTGAAGCTAAAGCTTTCAACTGGTCAGACATTTGTCACCTTGCTGCTCACAGGTTGGCTGTTACAGCCAGGACAAGTGGGAACGTGGTCACCTGCCCACTGGGCAAGGGGCTGCTAGAGCCAAACCAGAGCTAAAATGAGCTCTGTAGCATGCAACACTCTATTGCATGCCATGCTTTATGGTGTGCAATGCTCTATAGCCTGTGATGCTCTATGGTGTGCAATGCTCTATGGCCTGTGATGCTCTATGTTGTGTGATGCTCTATAGCCTCTGATGCTCCATGGTTTGTGATGCTCTATAGCCTGTGATGCTCTATAGTGTACAATGCTCTATAGCTTGTGATGCTCTATGGTGTACAATGCTCTATAGCCTCTGATGCTCTATGGTGTGCAATGCTCTGTAGCCTGTAATGCTCTATGGTGTGTGATGCTCTATAGCCTGTGATGCTCTATGGTTTGTGATGCTCTATAGCCTGTGATGCTCTATAGTGTACAATGCTCTATAGCCTGTGATGCTCTATGGTGTGTGATGCTCTAGAGCCTGTGATTCTCTATGGTGTGCGATGCTCTATAGCCTGTCACACTCTATAGTACATGATGCTCTGTACCTGTGATGCTCTGTACCTGTGATGCTCTGTAGCCAGGCCTGTAGCCTGCTCCCTGTGATGGCAGTGCTGTATTTTTAGTGATGTCAGGCACGTTCCCCACAGCTCACTTAGCAGTTGTCAACTCAGCCTCTGCCCAAAAGCCTTGTTCCTGTCCTAACCATCATGTCAGGTTATTTCCTGCTCTGGTCACTGCTGTGAGTGAGCAGTGTTCAAGGGTGAGCAGTCCTCAGCCCACAAGCAGGTGAATGTGCTTTGTGCTCCTAAGGACTGTGTTTTCCCAAGCACCTTTCCATCTAGCTCCTGACCCAGCACACCACAACCTGGTGGACCTTACCACTTCTCCTGTCTCTCCACACAGCTTTGGCTGAAGCTCAGGACATTCACCTGCACCTGACACCTCTTAAGCGCCACTTGGAGGACATTGAGAGGGTTGAGTTCAGCGAGATAAAGCCTTTCCTGGCCCCCCTGCTCCACGTGGTGTGTTTGATCTGGGTCACCTCCAAGCACTACAACGTGCCTCTGCGGATAGTAGTGCTGCTCCAGGAAATCTGCAACCTTCTCATTCAGCAGGTGCGTGGCTGCGAGTGAGGCCTGTATTTGCCAAGGGAAATCTTTTAATGAAAATTCCCTCTGGCCTCCTTTCCCTCATCCTTAAGCAATTCCTAACTTGAGAGGTAGGTTCATGCACGTCCCGTGCAAGAAGTCACCATTTTCTGTGATGGCAGAAGTGACCTCTTGGGTGTGATTTTACTTTTTTTCTCTTCTAGGCCTCGGTGTACCTGTCTCCAGAAGACCTTCTGAAAGGGGAGATGGAGGAGAGCCTGGGCAAGGTGCGGCTGGTGCTCAGCATCCTGAATGTGTTCAAAGAGGCGTTTGAGGAGAGAAGAGAAAAACTGCATGTGTACTATGAACCAGGCCAAGAGGTGAGGGAGTGGACCTTCCACACCACAATGGTGTTTGCGAGGCTGGACAGCTTCCTGAAGAGACTGGAGATGGTAGAGGTGAGACTGGGGTTTGAAAAACATCACGAGCCTTTAGGAGAGCTCTGTAGCCATGAATTCACTTGCTGGCATCTCCCCTTCCTGTAGCTTCACCTGATGTCAGGGGATGGGGTCACTCTTTACTGTGGGGCCTCCTGTTATAGCAGGGCCAGGGCCTTGTTTTACCATGTCCTGCACAGTGTATGTGTAAGCCTTACAGTTGTGTCCTTCTGATCAGGCTGTAGGTGCATCTTTTGCTCCCAAGAGCCCTGTGGGGGCAAGAGAATGAGGATTACTGGGGGCTGTGGCTTTGCCCAGCTGTAATTAAGCAATGCAATCTCCTACTCCTCCTGTTGTCACCAGAGAAACCCTTCAGCTGGGTCCATCCTGACTTGGAGGTGCCACACACTCCCCTGGAGGCTGGGCACCACTTCGCTGTGCCACATGGGCCTGGGGAAGAGTGGGGACATGTTCCTCACCTGGTTGTCCCTTCACACCCTAATGGTCTGACCAGCTGGGGTACTGGGACTCAGAGGTGTCCCTGTTTGCTGAGGCTTGTCACTTTGTGTGATTACCTGAGACAGGGACACCTGGTGCCATCCCGTAGCCCAGCATTGCCAAGGGCTCTGCCAGCCAGAGGGGACATTATTTTCCAGAGAGCATGTCTGAGTGTCCCCTGAATATGGGGGACTCTCTGCATCGTCCTTGTTGGGTGCCAGTGGCTGGAGACCCCGGGCCGATAGCTGCTGTGGGACCTTCAGATGCTGTGTGTGCCTCTCCTCTCTCAGCCATTAACAGAATCACAGAATGCTATGGGGTTGGAAGGGACCTCTGGAGATTATCCAGTCCAACCCCCTGCCACAGCAGGTCCTCCTAGAGCAGGTTGTTCAGGAACTTGTCCAGGTGGGGTTTGAATGTCTCCAGAGACAGAGACTCTACCGCCTCTCTGGGCAGCCCATCCCCAGAGCTCTTCCACCCTCCAAGTGAAGAATTTCCTTCTCATGTTGAGATGGAACTTCTTATGTTCAAGTTTGTGCCCGTTTCCTCTTGTCCCCTCACTGGGCACCACTGAAAGAAGACTGGCCCCTTCCTCCTGACACCCACCCTTGAAGTATTCACAGGTGTTGGTCAGCTCCCCCCTCAGTCTTCTCCAGACTAAAAAGACCCAAGTCCCTCAGCCTTTCCTCATAAGAGAGATGCTCCAGGCCCCTAACAGCCCACCTTCAACTGCCTTCAACACACAAAGGGAATCTCTCTCCGTTGTTGCCACGTGCCCAGCTGGGATGTGCAGTGCACAAGCTGCCAGTGCTTCCCTACCCAAAGAAAGGTCTGGGTTGTTTTACTCCTTCTCTTTTTTTCACTGGGACAGAAGGTTTTATTGTTTAAATATGCTGTATATCTCTATTCATTCTTTAATTAACTGCATTGAAAACCATCATGACTGGTGTCGATCTTAAAATTATTCCCAGTGATGGTTTCCAGTAGGGTTTGGTGTGCAGTAACCCAAATCAGGCAGTACAGACAGGAATAGGACTAGACAAGGGGGTAACTGTAGGTCATCGTGAAGACAGTATCAGTGACAGTAATTATGCAGCATCACTCTGCAAAGACTGAGGCACTGATTGCTCATTGCACAGTTCAGTTTCCTTTGAACGTTAAAGGTCTCCTTTTGCCTAAAACCTTAAAATTTGGATTCTTAGCTATGCTGGGTGACATCAGGGTTTCATGTGTTGCTTTGGCTCTGTCCCCTAAATACCCTTAAAAGCAGTTTTACAGTTGCCATAGTAGTTCTGTGGCAGCAGCAGGTCCCACTAGAGAGGAACATACTTTAAAGAGCTGCTCGTGCCTAAGATGGGCAGGATCTGGCTCCCCCTTCACACCTGTGAGCACCAGCCTGTGCTTGAGGAGGTCCTCTGGCACGGCAATAAGCACAGCTCCGTGTTGTGACAACTGTTGTCATTTTCTTTTGTCACCATCTTGACCTGTGTGTGCCTCCCTTGACTTTGAAGGATCTCCTGACAACAGCCTTGGACCTGATGAAGCTGGAGAAGATTGAGTTCAGCGGGATTAAAGGGAAGGTCCTGGGCCAGCAGGTGCTGGACATGTATGAGCAGTTCCAGGAAGCATACAAGGTGTTTGCAGAGCGAACCTATGACTGTCTTGACCTGACCAACACGGTAGGTGAAACCAGCTCATGAGAATGCCAGCAGCATGTGCATGTCTCCAAAGCAGCAGCTTCCTCTCTGTTGAAGCCCTGGCTCATGTACAATCCTGCTGACTTCTTCCCTTCTCCTTCCTCCTTCTGATCTGTCACTGCAGGGAGCAGGGACCTGCTGGCCATTCCTGCAGAGATTTGGGAGTTCTTGCGGGTCTATATCTAGCAGATCTTGCTAGTTCAGTCAGGCCAAGTGCAAGGGTCCTGCAGCTGGATCAGGGCAATCCCAGGTGCAAATAGAGGTTGGGTGGAGAATGGATTGAGAGCAGCCCTGAAGAGAAGGACTTGGAGGTGGTGATCCAGAAGCTCAACATGAGCTGGCAACATACCCTGGCAGCATGGAGACCAGCAGGATCCTGGGCTACATCAAAAGATGTGTGGCCAGCAGAATCCCTTTGCCTCTCTGCTCCACTCTGGTGAGACCCCACCCAGAGCACCACAGCCAGCTCTGGAGTCCTCAGTACAGGAAGAACATGAACTTGGTGGAGTGGGGCCAGAGGAAGCCATGGAGATTCTGCGAGGGCTGGAGCCCCTCTGCTGTGAGAGCAGGCTGAGAGAGTTGGGGGGTTCAACCTGGAGAAGAGAAGGCTCAGGAGAGCCACTTCCAGTCCCTAAAGGGACTCCAGGAAAGCTGGGGAGGGACTCTTGATGGAGTGGAACAGTAGGACGAGGGGGAACATTTTTACACTGAAAGAGAGGACAGCTATAAGAAATTCTTTACTGTGAGGGTGTGAGGCCCTGGCCCAGGTCACCCAGAGGAGCTGTGGCTGCCCCATCCCTGGAAGAGGGGTTCAAAACCAGGTTGGAGGGGCCTTTGGTCAATCTGGTCTGGTGGGAGGTGTCCCTGCCCAGGACAGGGATCTTAAAGACAACCTTTAAGGTCCCTTCCAACCCAAATCATTCTATGTTTCTAGTTCAGGCCCTTAGAACAGTGCAGCCAGAAAACCCACATCTCTGTGCCTTTCACCCAAGCTTTCCCTGTATCTGGTGCTTGCTGGGTGTATGAGCTGCACCACTGTCCATGTCCCTTTGATTTCCTGCTCTTGGTACCTACCTTGCCTGATGAGTGCCAGCTCAAGTAACCTCTGGGGATCTATTTGATCTTGTCTAGTTGCACATATGACTTCTGTTGCCCTCAGAATTCAAGGATGCCATGTTATATAATCAGCAGTGCTTTAATTAACGGAATGTTCCCAGCCCTCTGGGTCATGGCTCAGTGGCCATCCATTTCCCAGATGCTCACACCAGCACGTGTCGTAAAGCAGGTCAAAGCAAAGGTGCCTTGGGGCCTCCTTATGGTCTATTCTGAAGCTCCTGCTCTTGGCTTTGATGCAGATCAGCGTAGCCAGGGTGGGCTATGAGGGAAGGGCGGGAATGACATTTCTGATGGGGTCTGTGTCCCATAGTGGTGCCTGATCTCAAGGTCTTTGATTTCTTCTGCTGCTTGTCCCATGCACAGTGGGGTCAGTTTGTTGCTTCTGGTTCGCAGAACCGAGTTAGGCCTGTCTGCACATCTGTGGAAGGAGTGGTAAGACTGGAGTGGCCATGGAGAAGCTCTGGGGTGAGAGCTCTTGTCCCAGACTGCTTGTGCGGTAGCCATTTGTGGCAGACACCCCAGTGGAAGGTAGTCTCTGGGGCAAATCCTTCCCTCCCACTCCTGCTGTGCTCCCCACAGAAAGGGCTGTGTTGGGGTGAAGCGTGGATGGACTGGTGGTGGGAGAAGGGGCTGGTGTGCCTTTCCTTCTGGTGTTGGGATCTGGCTGGTGTGGTGATAGGCAGCTGGTGCTTTGCATCCTGTGGCTCTCAGTACATCTGTGCAGTGAGTGGCATGTCCCCAGTACTGCCTGGGAGGATCTGACTGGAAAGCTGCTTGTTCCATGTCACCCCTTATTCAGGAGGGAGGGCACAGGAAGAGCAGTGACAGTGGCTCTGCAGGAGCTGGCTTGGTTTCGGTGACCCATGGCCTTTTGTTGACTCTGAGTCAGGCTCGTTTGTTCAGTGCTTGAATTTTATGCCCTCTGTGACTTTCTAGAGCCTCTGTTATTTTTTAGGTAGAAGATGGCATCTGGTCCTCAGGGAGCTCAGCACAGAGAATAGCAAAAACTCTTGCCTTATGCTTTGTCCTTTCAGAAAAGAGAAACATGACCTAATTTTTGGTGGCTTTGTCCAAGGTAGGACAGGACAGAAGCAGTGAAGTCGCCCAGTTTGTCAAGTTCAGTCTTTGGTTTGGGCTCTTTTACCTGTAGGAAAGCAAACCTAGATCTTATGGTCAAACTTCAAAGGATTTATTCCAATTGGAGTGAGAAAAGCAGAGCCAGAAGATGATGGAAATGACAGAAACACAGCACTGTTGAGGTTGGAAAGGACCTCTGAAGATCACCTAGTTTTCCTTCCCTGCTCAAAGCAAGCCCAGATAGAGCAAAGCTGTGAGCCGGCAGGTTAAATATCTCCAAGGTTAAATATGTCCAAGGGGGGAGACTCCACAACCTCTGGGCAACCCGTGCCAGGGTTTTGAAACTTGTTGCTCCACTTACAGCAAACTCAGGGTCAAAACCACAGGCTTGGTTTGGCTTGAAAGGAGATTGGATTTGGAACTCAGAAGTTCCATTTGTGGGGTTTCTGAATGATGCCAAGTCTGCAGGCCAAGTGGTGGGGAGAGGGGGGTGGAAATAGTCCATCTGCCCTCTAGGCTGAAGTTTGTGCTCACTGGACTGCAGAAAGCCCTCAGGACCACAGGATCCCTCCTGGAGATCCATGATCTCAGCCATGGTTCAGGACATAGATGTCCTCAGGCTCCATGGGGCTTTGCTGTGCTGCAATGGCTGAAGGGTGGCCAGAGGAGTGATTGTAACTCATGGTGAACAAATGGAGGGGAGCTCTCTGTATCTGGAGGTTGAGGTGCTACCTTCCTGGTGCCTCACAACTCGCTGCTTTGCCTCCTTGCAGGAGTTTGAGGAAGACGCCTTTGATTTCCAGCAGAAAGTAGAAGACATCGACTGTCGGCTGGGCACCGTTTTCATCCAGGCTTTTGATGATGCCTCAGACTTGGAGCACACCTTCAAGGTTTGTCTCTTCCCTCCCTTCTCTTTTGTAGAAGGAAAAACAGGGGTGAAATCCCCCAGAGGAGGCTGAGCAGTGCTGGGGGGACAGCACATGGGTGTCTGTTGGTGGGAATGGATGGCAGGACCGTGAGACCTGCGGCTTCTGGGCTGCTTTGGGCTAGTGATGCTCAGACTGGTGGGGCCCTCAGGATTTTCAAGCTGTGGAGCTGGCAGTGGGCTGTTTGTCAATAGCTCTGGGAGTATTTCTGCTCTTCCCATTCAGGGAAGAACAGAGTAAGTGTCTGTTCAGGTTTAGAAAGAGTAGTCAAAGAAATTATTCAAATCAGGCTCTTGGATGGCAGGAGTTTTACTGGTGTCTCTGTGAGTTGGAGGAAATCATTCTTTTTCTAGGATTTCTCATTTAGAGCCAACATTAAAAATGAGGGGATTATGTTATTATCAATTTGATAATATTAATATATGGATGTATTTCAGTTTTGGAAACTGTGCTTTTCTAGAAACAAGGCTGTTTTGTTTACCAGCTAATTTGTCTTGCAGAAAGAAATAAATGGTATTTTCTGAAAAATTTCAGTGGGAAATTTGTGGGAAAGACTGTAGAGAGTGACAGAATTTATCTTTCTAAGCCTTTTGAAAAAAAAATAGCAAATCTTGAAGCATTTGCAGAATGAGAGCTGAAATATGGTTCCTGCACAGAGAAAGTCCCAGCATCTCTGTGACGAGGGGAGGGACCTGGGGGTGCTGGTGGACAGGAGGCTGAACATGAGCCAGCAGTGTGCCCAGGTGGCCAAGAAGGCCAAGGGCATCCTGGCTTGCATAAAAAATAGTGTGACCAGCAGAAGTAGGGAGGTGATTGTCCCCCTGTACTCAGCACTGGTGAGACCGCACCTTGAGTCTGGTGTCCAGTTCTGGGCACCTCAGCACAAGAGAGATATCGAGGGGCTGGAGCGAGTGCAGAGGAGGGCAACAAAGCTGGTGAGAGGCCTGGAGAACAAGGCTTATGAGGATCGATTGAGGGAGTTGGGGTTGTTTAGTTTGAGGAAGAGGAGGCTGAGGGGAGACCTCATCACTCTCTACAACTGCTTGAAAGGGCACTGTAGAGATATTGGTGCTGGTCTCTTCTCACGGGCAATGAGCGACAGAACAAGAGGGAATGGCTGCAAGCTGCAGCAGGGTAGGGTTAGGCTGGACATTAGGAAAAAGTTTTTCCCAGAGAGAGTGGTCAGTCAGTGGAATCAGCTGCCCAGGGAGGGGGTGGAGTCCCCATCCCTGACTGTGTTTAAGAGCAGATTAGATGTGGTGTTGAGGGATCTGGTGTAGGGGAGAACTTGTAGAGTAGGGCTGATGGTTGGACTTGATGATCCCAGGGGTCTCTTCCAACCTAAATGATTCTTTGATTCTATGACTAATTGGAAAAGGAAGGGAAAGGAAAGACGTTTCACTTTCCAGCATGCCCATCAGTGCAGGCATCTGGGCTCGTAAGGGACATCCCAGTGAGTCTCTCTGCAGAAGTCAGGGTTGTCAATTATTTTCCCCCTTTTTTTTTTTCCTCTCTTTTTCTCCCCCTCTGCAGCTGCTGGACATGTTTGGGAGCCTTTTGGAGCGACCGGTCGTCGCTGCAGACGCTGCTGACAAATACTCTGTCCTCATCAGCACGTTCAGCAGCGCCGTGGACCACACTCGCCTCATCTACACCAGGCACATCCAGGCAGAGCTGGAGCGTGGTGGGTGGCTTGTGCTGAGTAAAACTGATTTTACCAGAAACTGGATTTAGATCATTTTTTTGGAGGGGAAAACATTTTGCTTTTTTTTTTTTAGGAAAACCAAAACTTCCTGAAATTGCAAATGTTTTCAGCCTCTCTAGCTCCTAACACAAATGGAAATGCCTGGGAAAGCTCTGTTCTTTGTATTAAATAATCTGCTGAGGGGGGAAATAGCCTTTCTAAAATGTGTGTGTGTGTGTGAGTGGGAACAAAGCCACGTGGTGAGCCTCTTTCCCCAGCAGGGCTGTGACAGGGCTTTCTCTCCACACTCATGTGCTGCTCCAAACACCCCATGGCATTTGCAAAGCTGCTCCTGTGCTCCCCAGTAAGAATTTATTGCATTTCCCTTTTAATGCTTTAAATGCAAAGTACCCGAGTGGGACTTCGTAACCACGAGTTTCATCAGCCTTTTCTAGGTTTATTATTTCCCATGAACATTGGCACAGGAGGGAATGGGTAGGTCTCTATCAGATTATGAGGATTAGAGTGTGCCTTTTTGAAGGCATTTACTTGCCCCAGAAAAAGCTGTACTGGAGCTAGGCAAATCCAGAAGAAGCAGCACTTCTGGAACCAGTGGAGGTTAACAAAGGGAATGGAGAGATCCATGGGGAACGAGTTGATCACTTGCTGTGAATTTGAGGGGGGGTGTTCTATGGTTGGTAGGTGAGATGGTTAGAACTAGCTCCTGGTCAGAAATCTCTCCCTCAGTGTTTGTGGGGAGACAGAATTGCACCCCAGGCAGAGGAGGCCTCTTTGTCACCTCTGCTTCTACCACGTGCTGGGCTTCTCCTTTGGTCTCAGGTCCTTGGTCAAGGCCCAGAGTCACTGTGACACTTGTCCCAGTCACAAACCTGTGTCAGTGTAGCAGATGCTTGGATTTAAGGAAGGAAGCTGAGGAATCGGAGCAGTTGAGTTGCTTTTGGAATATCTTTGGGGTTACAAGTGCAGTGTTCCATTGAACTCCGTTTCATGTGCCCTCCCCAGGCTCCCCCCCCGTGCACAAGAACATGCCACCAGTAGCTGGAGCGCTGGGCTGGGCCCGGGAGCTGCAAGCACGAATCCAGGTGCCATTTGGTCACTTCAGACACATCCCACAGCTGTGAGTGTCCGTTCCAGCTAAGTTGCTTTATGACCATCTTAATAGCTTTTCTCTAACCGGTCTGATTTTCTTTCTGTGTTGAACATTATCCCATGGTTATAACTGAAACAATTCTGAGTCAAAGAGGTGTGAAGTGATTGCACTGGTGCTTTTCAGCTTCCCTGTGATCATGTTTTTAAGAAACTCATTAGTTGGAATTGTTTTGAAGTAGTTAAGAGGCACAGTAGGGTAATACATGGGCTATTCAGCTTTTGGACTTAGTCCTGCAATTGAAAGAGGTACCTATCAAAGAAACCTTTTCCCTCTGTGATTCCACCCAGCCTGAGCTCCAGGAGCTCCCTGGGAGCAGCCCAGCCCTCAGCTGCAGGCCCTGGGAAAGGTGCTGGGCTGGTCTCATCTAAGGTGGATTGATGGAGCTGAGTTTCCAGGTGGGCAAAGAGATGAGGACCTGGCTGAGCAGTGGCAGAAGACAATCTGCTCAGCATTAAACAAAGGAGCAGTCTCCCAAGGTCAAGGGGATTGGACTAGATGATCTTTCAAGGTCCCTTCCAATCCCTGATATTCTGATATTCTGTGAAAGAAGCTTGTGCTGGAAGAACTATTACCCAAATAATTGTCATCGTGGGTGCTCTTGGAGAAAGGTGACCCCACTCTTGCAGCTGCACCCTATGAGATGGTGTTTAAGCATCCTGTGAGCAAAGCAGAGTTGGACCATTGAAGGTGCTCCAAGGACTGTACCCTGTATCTCACAGGGTTTGGGGTCAGGGATGGGATTCCAAGAAATGGATCTGATGGGTTTTTTTTATGTTCTTGACCAAAATAAGCTGTTTCCATCACTGAGCAGTACTTGTAGCCTTCTCTCACACTGCGGTACCAAGCAGTAACTGGCTTTAAGTGCACACTTACTCTGCAGCAGGGAAAGACATCAGTGCAATGACACCAGCCTTTGGACCACTCCCAGCACAGAGCCCCAGTTACTGTCACTGGTTTATATCCGAATGGCAAATTCTGTGAACAGTGAGGAAGGAAACAGATCTGCATTCTGCATGTATTTTCTTTCCTCTGATCAGAGCAGTTAATAACGTGCCCTGCAGCAGGGGTGACGTGGTGCTCTTCCCTACATGCAACCTCAAAGGGAGGGTGATGTTGCAGGGATGAAATCCAGGCTCCTTAGTCTATTAGAGGCTGCCTGCAAACCGGTGGGTGATCTTGGGAAGGGGTAAATGCAGATTTACAGCCTCACAGAGCTTCTCTGTTGGGTTACCAGCTACCTGGACTCCCCTGAAGGACGAAGCATGATACAGAAGTATGAGGAAATGATCCAGTTGCTCAACAGGTAAGTGGTGGCTCAGGCAAGGCTGTCACTGTAGGGACAATTGTTCACCTCCTCTAAGCCACCTTCCAGCACGTTTGCCATCCCAGGGCCTGGGAGTGTCCCTTTCTAGTTCCCTCAGTGTCCGGTTGCCATATGCCACCGCCGTTCTGGGATGTCTTGAGACGGGCAGTTTGCCTGGGAAGAACAGGAGCTAAAATGGTGAAACAAGCTTCTTGCTGGATGTAGAAGCTGCTGTGGTGGAAAACCTGGGCTGACTAGAAGCCTCAGTCCGCTTGTGCCCGTTCACAGGGAGTGTTTACAGTGGCTGTAATGTTTATGCTCCACCATTCAGAATGGGGTTTGCTGCCCCAGATGTTTGGTGTTCTAGCTGAACTATTCATTCAGGGCTTTCCCTTGGGCCACCTCTCCCTTTCTCCCTGGGAAGGAGATGTCTCTACAGGGCCTGCTCTCCGTCAGTGAGGAAGGGAGCCGAGATACCTGGGTGCTGGGTGCTGCCGGGCAGTGGGAGGGAACCCTGGTCCTGATTACCCAACTGAAGGCTGAATAGTTAGAAAGGGAGCAGACCAACAGAGGATCCTGGGTGACTTCAGCAGGGATGGTGTTTTCTGGGTGACATTTCCCAAAGGGCTTAGGTGACAGATTCAGAGGAGACTTTGTTGTATGGGTGGTTGGGGATGTCCATGCCCTGTGGGATACCAGGCCCCCTGTTCAGACCTCAGTGTTTCTATCCCCAGTGTTGTCACCAAGCTCTCGAAGAGCTGAGTTTCCCAAGGCTTGATGGTCTCTCTGCAGTGATTCTGAGAGAAGTGAGGGCAGCTCCATCCATCCCGGCATTTGTCTGGGTGTAGGCACCCATCCTGCTTGACACTTTGGCAACATCCAGTAGCTGCTTATCTACTATTTTAGGCTAAATGCTGCTGAAAAGCTGTCTCTGAATGGCAATCCTCTGCTAAAAATGGTATTTGAGAGACCTTTGCCCTCCTGACTCAATGCTGTGCACTTTTTAAAGAGTTTATCTTTGAAGCCACGTTGGTTTTGGAGATGGTGTGGAGGGGTTTTTAATATTCCCTCATGTTCTTCAGGCCTCAAAAGTGGACTTGACTTTCATGCTTTCATCTGCTGGCTTGGTAGCTATGTGGTGGATGTTTCTTTTTTTCTGGCAGGTATCAGGAAAAGCTGTATGTAGAGTGGTCCCAGACAGTCTCTGAAAAATCACAGTACAGCCTCACTCAACCACTCATCAGGCGAGATCCAGAAACCAAACTGATCACAGTCAACTTTGATCCCCAGGTAAAACCTTTCCTGCCAGCCTGTGGGCATGTCTCCAGGCTGGGCCCCACTCTGTGCAGGGGCTCTGGTGGGACTGGTACTAGATCTGTTCCGCTGAACTCCTTGGGATCATCAAGTCCAACCATCAGCCCTACTCTACAAAGTTCTCCCCTACACCAGATCCCTCAAAACCACATCCAATCTACTCTTAAACACAGTCAGGGATGGGGACTCCACAATTTCCCTGGGCAGCTGATTCCAGTTCCTGACCACTCTTTCTGTGAAAAACTTTTTCCTGATGTCCAGCCTAACCCTACCCTGCTGCAGCTTGCAGCCATTCCCTCTCCTTCTATCGCTCATTGCCCGTGAGAAGAGACCAGCACCAACCTCTCTGCAATGCCCTTTCAAGCAGTTGTAGAGAGGGATGAGGTCTCCCCTCAGCCTCTTCTTCCTCAAACTAAACAATCCCAGCTCCCTCGATTGTTCCTCATAACATTTATTCTTGAGGTCCTTCCCCAGCTCCGTGTCCCTCCTCTGTACTCGCTCCAGCACCTCGATATCTCTCTTGTGCTGAGGTGCCCAGAACTGGACACCAGACTCAAGGTGCGCCTTCACCAGTGCTGAGCACAGGGGGACAATCACCTCCCTACTTCAGCTGGTCACAATGTTTCTGATACAAGCCAGGATGCCCTTGGCCTTCTTGGCCACCTGGGCACACTGCTGGCTCATGTTCAGCTGCCTGTCAACCAGCACCCCAGGTCCTTTTCTGCCAGGCAGCTCCAGCCACACCGCCCCAAGCCTGTAGTGATGCAACAGCAGGAAACCCTTAAGATGCTCAGAATTCACAGGAGAGTGTTGGCCAGAGGAACAGGGGAGATTGTCCCATGTTCTGCTCTCTGTTTCTCCAGCTGATGTCGGTGCTGAGGGAGGTGAGCTACCTGTCTGGCAGTCCCATGGGAGCAATCCCACCAACGGCAGCAGAAATCTATTCCTCCAAAGAATCATACCGGCAGATGGTGACCAACTTGGAGCTGATGGTGAACAGATACAACAAGGTCCTGAAGACAGTCCTGGAGGTCGAATACCCTCTGATACAGGGGCAGCTGTGGGATATTGACTTGAAGCTGAAAGAGGCAGAAGACACCCTGAACTGGAAGACGGAGGGTGAGATACCTCTGTGTCAGGGGGAAGGAGCGCACATATTTGGGTCTCAGTGGGTACCCCCATGTGCCCAACTCTGTCACCTGGTTCCCAGATGCAGTTCCCAGCAGAGCCAGCACTGGGGAGGTGAAGGGCAGCTCCCAGCTTGCCTGATCCTTCCCACCTTCCCTTGATCAGCTGGAGCTGTGTATGGGATCCTCCTCCCTTCAGGTCCAGCCTGGGCTTTTGAGGAGCAGAGGCTGCCCTGTCAGCAGTGTCGCCAAGGAGATGGCAACATCTGGATTTGCAAGAGCTTGGCAAGGCTGGGGTTGAGGCATCGGCTCACTGCGTGTGCTGGCCCCCCTGTGCCAGCCCAGGTGACCCACTGTGTCTCTGAGGTGTTGCTTTCTCAGCCACTAGTGCAGGGGGTGAGAACCCTTAGCCCAACCATCTGGCACTGGGATGGACTTGTCCCAGGGACAGCCAGGGCCACCTTGTTATCTTTTCCAGAAGGATGAAATACTGCAGCTGGAGGTGGGCTCTGTGTGCTCTGGGATGATTTAACCAGTGTTCTCGCTTGATCAGTTTTAACTGCAGAGCCGAGAGAAGGAAGACAATTTGTTTTCTCTTGGTGAAAGCAAAGTGCTTACGGGTGGAATACATATTTCTGTCATCAGGCTTGTGGTATGGGCTTGAACAAGCGTCCTCCCTTGGGAACACACAAAGCAGAAGTCCTCATGCTGGAAATCGCTTTGTCCATTGCACGATAAAGATGAAGAGTTTTTCCTGCAGATGAACCTGAAGTTCCCTGCATCTGAATGCAGCCCTTCCTGGTGTCTGGGGCTGTCACAGCCCTGCTGTCAGGAGTGGGGTCCCTGCTCTGGTGATGGTGGCAGGGGCACTCAGCCTGTTGTACTCATCCTCCCCTTACTGCTCGCTCCTGTAGCCCTCAGTGGAGATCAAAGCTGGGCAGAGGGAAGTGGGACCTGTCAGACCTCCCTGCGGAGGTGGCACTCCTGGCAAAAACCAGGGGCTGTGGCTCTCTGTGCCATGGTTTGTTGGGGTGGCTCTTTTGGTCAAGATGGTGAGTCTGTTGTGTTAATGTGGGTGAGAAATACACAAGACCACAGAGGAGAAGTCAGAAGCTGGTCTGAAGGAGGGTGCAGAAGACCTTGGCCCAGCAGCTCTGAAAACAAGTAGTCAAACATCTCATTTTTCACCAGGTGTGTGGGATCGCATCTCCATAGTGATGGGTGATGTCCATGACCTTGAACAGAGAATGCAGAAGGCCAAAAATAATGTCGAGGAGATCCAGAGTATTGTGCAATCCTGGGCACCGCCCATATTTGAGAGGAAAGATTGCAAAAAGGAGTCTCTGCTGAGCCTGGAGGACTGTCAGGACCGTCTGGAGAGGCGATACAGCCTGGTCAGAGAGTCGGGACAGAGGATTCATGCACTGGTTAAGGTGAGGGGGGACCTCCCCCAGGGGTTTGTTGACTCTTCACAGGCTCTGGGTATCTTTCTGCTCTGGTGCAAATGTCCAGAGCTGTTTCATATTCAAACTAAATCCCTTAACTCATTTGAAAATCTTACCCAGTGTTAATTAAGAATAGCTTTAATGAGAGTGCTGCCATGGCTGTTGGGTGCTGGGCACTGCTGGGTGCCCAGTTTGGGGCAGGAACAGGAGCAGCCCCAGCCCAGCACAGTTTGGAGCTCCCAGTCCTGGCTGCTGTGGAACCACTAGAGGGGAGTCGTGCATCAGGCATTGGGATCCTGCTCAGAGGTAAAAACCCTCCAAAATATTTACCTGAAAAGGGAGGCAGCTGGCTGTGGCTGACCTTTCTGTTGTGGACTTCTTGTCCCTCTGTGGGAGCAGGAGGTGACACTGACAGTCCAGGGAGAAGCTGAGGGACAGGAGAAAATCCGTTGTCCAAAACCTTGCCACTTTCCAGTGGCTTTGCCAGAGCTGAGAGTCCTCTGTGCAGGCCAGGAGACAGCCCAAAGCCATGCTCCTCATCTGCCCAGAGCAAGGTGTTGTGCATGTCAGGAACACCACCTTGGCCTGGGGGCAGATGGTTTTTAGATTCAGCGCTCTCCTGAGGGACACCATCTGACCTTGGACTCTGGAGAGAACCAGCTGACCCTCTCTGGGACACTGAGCTCTTGTTGCTCACCTTACCTTGCTGTCTGCTGCCAGACCATGGCATCTATCCCTCTTCTCTGCACACTGGGCCCCCAGAGAGGATTTTACCGTGCCCGTGTCTGCCTGCTGCCTCCAGCTACCACCCAAAAGACCAGGGCACTTCCTAGGTTGGCCAAGGAGAAGAGGGGACTGTGGTCATGGCAGGAGGGCTGGCACTAGTGGTGTGATGGCACTGCCAGTGCTGCTCACAGGGGCAGGACCAACTGCAAAGTAGCATGAAGTTCCTGGGGAGGGAAGGGAAAGACACAATGGCCCATGGTGTCCCCATGCCTCTGTCCTGCTGTGCTGGTCAAGCCTGGAGAAGCAGCAGTGGAGAAGCCCAGAGCTGCTCTGTTGGGCTTCCCTTGGTGGTTCAAGTCTTCCTGAAAGCAGGAGAGTCTGGAGCCCTTGAGAGAAGCACAGGGAGGGTCGGGTGTGTGCCCCAACAGGCAAAGGCAGGACAGCTCGATGCTGGCTTTCATTGCCCTTCTTGCACCAGGATGAGGTCTCTCGAGCTCAGTAAAACACCAGTAACAAGGAGACATTATAAAAAAAATCAAGGACAGAGAATGTTGAAGAGAGGGTGGTGCTTCCAGATGGACCTTCTCACAGAGTTTCTTCCTGTGGAGTTCCCTTCTCTCTCACGTCAGAGCATGGCTGGGGTTGGTCCCCAAGGGGTCAGGGCCCAGGCTCTCTCTATTGAGAGCTAAAGCTCCCAGCTATGGGGTGTCACCTCGGGGAGCATCTATTTTAGGTTGGCTCAAGCCCAACTGGCAATGCCACCATCACATGTGCCTTGTCAGGGACAGGAATGGCACCATCTCCTCTGCCCCCATACGTGGAATTCTGCCAACGTGGACCCTCTGGCCGTGTGTTGATTTCTGCTCACTGTGAGCAGGGCCATGTTTTTGCTGAGACCACGTGTTGAGAGCTCTTGACAGGGTTAGGAGAAGGAGCACTCATGGCAAGGGAGGGATGAGGATGACAGCGGAGCAGGTGTATGGCCTGGCCTTGTGGGGATGGAAGGAGAAACCCCAGGAAGGATAGGTCCATGCTGTGACCCAGTGAGCCCTGAATTTCCTGACCTGTGGCTTGCCTGGAAGAAGGGAACACAATGAGTTGAGGAGGAAGCTCGGTAGCCAACTGTCCTGGTTCCAGGAGGGACAGGGTTAATTCTCCTAGCAGGGCACAGGTACTCCATCCCATGGGAGCCGTGCCCAGGGGGTAGTGGGGAGCTGGCCGGGCAGGGGAGGAGGGACAGGAGCTGG
>VZTM01014267.1:31680-91712 GCA_013400555.1 Jacana jacana
CCCCTCTCCTCCCCTCACCTCTCTGAACCTCTCCTCTCCTCTCCTCTCCTAGGCTGACATGGAGGACATGGCAGATCTGGCCGACATGCGCCGTGCCCTGCTGGGACGCGTGCAGGCCGTGCTGACAGCTTGCTGCGATTACCGCGGTGCCTTCGACCGCTACTCCTACCTCTATGGGGAGGACAGAAAGGAGTTCTGCCGCCAGTTCCTCCTCTATGGGCACATCCTCAGTGCTGCAGAAATTGAGGCCCACGGGGAGGACGGGGTCCCCGAGACGCCTCCCACGCTCCAGCAATTCAAAGAGCAGATTGACTCCTATGAGAAGATCTACAAGGAGGTGAATAGCATTGAGCCCATCAGCATCTTCCAGAGCTGGATGAAAGTTGATGCTCGGCCTTTCAAGGCATCCTTGCTGAACGTGATTAAAAGGTGGAGCTTGGTGTTCAAGCAGCATCTCATGGACCACATCACGCACAGGTGAGAGCTGTTCCTGGGACGAAAGTGGGCTTCTCTTGTCTTTAAGGGGCTGGTAACTGTTGGGCTAATACAGGAGCAAGAGAAGGGGAATGGGGTCTGACTGCCTGCCAGCTCCATCGCAGCCCCTTTGTCTTCCCTCCCCTGGGCCCTGCTGGGAGCTGGCTGAGTGTGTCCAGTGGGAACTATTCTAGGGACGTGGTACCATTGATACCCTACAAGCTGGTGCTCCTGGGCCCTGCTGCTTGGTGTTAGCTGGGGCATCTCTTTGTTCCTCCTGATCCAGCTAATCTAATCTCTGCTAAGGCTCTGTGCTTAACTTTGTTGAATTTGATATTAGCCATCAGTAAAGCTGCATTAATGCCCCGAGATACTCGCTTTATTTCTAAATGCATTGCTTGTTTGGTGTTCAGAAAAAAAAAGAACCAAGCCAAAAAGAAAAAGTAATTTGGGTTGGCTGGCATGAGCAGTCACGGGGAGGAGGTTTCAAGGTTACATAAAGAAGGAGGTTTAGATCTAAGTTTTTGAATTAATATGTATTCCCTGCTCTGAGTAGCTGCTTAATGGCCAGGTCTGTGCAGGATGATGCAGCAGGTGATTTATCTGAGCAGTTCCAGCTGCAGGATGTCAGAGGGCTTGGGTGCTTGCACAGAAGGACTTACAGGCCTATCTAGTGCGAGGGCTGCTGTGGGGCGTGGGGGAGATGTGTTCTTTTCAGCACCATAATTCTGTCAGATAATTTCTGTGCAAAGAGGCTTCTCTGTAGCTAAGAATGGGCAATTAGGGTTCTTATTGAGAGTCTCTGACTCAGCAGGTTAGTCTTTATTGGGTGAAGTATTTTAGGATACATTTTGGCCCAGCAGCACCCACAGCATTTAAGTGGGCACTGAAAAAGTAAGTGTTTTGAAAAGCAAAGAGTGGCTGGGCTGGAAAGGACCAGAGATGCCTACAGTGCCCAGGGGCTGGTGAGGTTCAAAACAGGGTAAGTGGGTGGAGAAACTTCCCCCAGATTCTCTCCCAGTCTCTAATGACTTGTAGCTCAAGGTCTGAGAGACAGGGGTCATGCCTTTGTATTTAAAGACCTGGATGGACTTGGTTTTTTCCTCCTACAAAAGTTTGGTTGCTGTTCTGAACTGTTGTGAATTTTTATCATCCACATCCTCCTGACAAGGAGATACACTGAGAAATGAGGCAGCATGTGAAGAAGAATTCCTTTCTGTTGTAGCTTTGTATCTGCCAGGTTCATCTGGGGATCTTGATTCTTGTATTGGAAGAGACAAGATGAAAACTTTCTTTTGAGACTCAGCCTTTCCTGAGCTCACAGGTCTCCACTATATTCCTTCTCGGGTACATTTTCTCCAACCTGAAAAGTCACAGGATCATAGAATCACAGAATGGTTTGGGTTGGAAGGGACCTTAAAGATCATCCAGTTCCAACCCCCTGCCCTGGGCAGGGACACCTCCCACCAGACCAGGTTGCTCCAAGCCCCTTCCAGCCTGGTCTTGAACCCCTCCAGGGATGGAGCAGCCACAGCTTCTTCTGGGCAACCTGGGCCAGGCTCTCACCACCCTCAGAGCAAAGAATTTCTTCCTGTGATCTCATCCCAGTCTCCTCTCCTTCAGTTTGAACCATTACCCCAACGCCCTGTTAAAGAGTCCCTCCCCATCTCTCCTGTAGGCCCCCTCTAGAGTCCCAGTGTATTTCTGTGTCCCTTGCAGGAGGCTGTACCACATCTGTGGATGCCCTTGGTGGTTCTGATGCCCTCAGCGTGCTGCCACACAAGGAGCAGCATTTGCCAGGCCTTCCCCCAGTCCGTGCCTGTCCAGCAGCCTGGCCTGAGGCTGGTCATGGTTTTTATAAGAACTCCCCTCATGTTTTGCTCTCTTGCTTTGTGTTAATGTAGCTTGGCTGACCTTGATGACTTCATCAAATCTGCTGATAAAGGTTTGACCAAAAAGGTTGAAAAAGGTGATTACAATGGCTTGGTGAAGATTATGGGTCATCTCCTGGCTGTTAAGGAAAGGCACGGTGTCACCGACGCCATGTTTGAGCCCTTGAAGCAAACCATCGAGCTGCTGAGGACGTACGAGCAGCAGCTGCCCGAGGAGGTGTACAGGCAACTGGAGGTGGGTGAGAACGTGGGGTGGACACAGCAATTGGCTGAGCAGCAGATGTCAAAGGGAGCGTGAGTTGAAAAGCGCTGCAGGAATGTTTAATACCCGACTCCCTGTCATTAGAGGGCCTCAGTGGATAGTATTTTGCTATTGTGGGATGTGCCTTAATAGCTCTACATTTTGGAGTTTTAGTGAGATTTTTCTTTTAAAGCAGAGATTAAGCCTTTTGTAATTTATGAAAAACACAGAATTGCCTGCTCCAACTCCCAGCGATTATTCTTGAAAAAAAAAATTAATGCATTTTCAAATACATCTGTTAATTAGGGTGAATTATAATTATTTTTAAATAAGCCAATTCTTGGCAACTGTGGAAATGGAAAGGATAATATTGGCAGAGAAGCTGCCTTCTCACAGGACTTCAGTCCTCCACTGGGTCTGCCACACCAGATCTGCTGGACCCAGAGGACGTCACTGGAAGCAGATTATGAAAGTATTTTGGCACCTTTCCACATCTGGCTCTTATGGATCAGACTCCTCTTCAGAATTCCTTTTGTTTCTGGAAAGGAGACCACAAGATGGAGGTTAGAAAAGACTGTGAGGTGCCCATCAGTTCCGGAGAGCAGGGCACAAACACGGGCAACAGACCAGATGTGAGAGTGGAGAATCATAAAATCACAGAATGATTCAACTTGGAAGGGACCTTAAAGATCATCCAGTTCCAACCCCCTGCCCTGGGCAAGGACACCTCCCACCAGATCAGGTTGATCAAAGCCCTCTCCAACCTGGCCTTCAACCCCTCCAGGGATGGGGCAGCCACAGCTTCTCTGGGCAACCTGGGCCAGGGTCTCACCACCCTCAGAGCAAAGAAGTTCTTCCTGTGATCTCATCTCAGTCTCCCCTCTTTCAGTGTCAAAGCCTTTCTTCTTGTACTATGGCTCCCCTCCCTGATCAGGAGTCCCTCATTAGCTTTCCTGGAGCCTCTTTAGGGACTGGAAGAGGCTCTAAGGTGTCCCTGGAACCTTCTCTTCTCCAGGTTGAACGCCCCCAACTCTCTCAGCCTGTCCTCACAGCAGAGGGGCTCCAGCCCTCCCAGCATCTCCATGGCTTCCTCTGGCCCTGCTCCAACAGATCCCTGTCCTTCCTGTTCTGGGCACTCTAGGTGGGGTCTCTCCAGAGCAGAGCAAAGGGCCAGATTTCCCCCTCACCCTGCTGGCCACACTGCTGGCACTGCAGCCCCTTTTCTGGGCTGCCAGCACATGGCGTCGGCTCGTGTTGAGCTTCTCACCCACCAGCACCCTCAAGTCCTTCTCCTCAGGGTTGCTCTACAGCAATTCTCCACCCAGCCTGATTTGTGTGGCCATGTGCTGGTGGAGACCTGATAGTCCCAGGGGGCTGTGGGCAGAGGGATCTGTGCAGAACACAAGATTTACAGCAGGACTTTTGGGAGGAGTTATTCCTGCCTGCGCTGCAAAAGCTCCAGTTCCCTGCTGTGGGCTGAGGTGGGAGTTGAGGAGTGGTTGGCCATCCCCGTGGCTTCTGCTTGTGCAGCTGTGATCTGAGGGTGGCCAGGTTACAGGTCTGCAATAGCAAAGCCTCCTAAAGATACCTGGGTTCCTGCAGGCTCCCTGAACACCAGCAGAGCTGTGTTACATGAATGCTCTGGCTGCTGCAACAGCTTCAGTCCAGTGTAAAATGTTCTGCTGTGGAGAACCCAGCTCTGCTAATCCCTCTGCCCAAGAGCTGCTTGTTTGGTGCTTGTTTGTGCAAGTATGTTCTAACATCTGATTTGTTCTTCTGATGGAGGAAATGAGAGATGTGGGGCAGCCATTCAGGTGCAGGAGGTAACAAACCAATTTGGGTTTTTCTGCCAAGTGACAGCAACACATAGTTGAATTCTGGAAAAAATCTTGAAAATTCAGAAATAAGTTCCCCTAAGTACCTCTCCCTCCATGGCCATGGAGATGGATGGGCTGGAGCTGGTAGTTTGTGCGAGAAGGACATTGAGGCAGCTCCCTGTGTGCCCTGCTGTGGTCATGGATAGTGATTTCTATTGATACTGGAGTATTAAGTGCCAGAAAGTGGCCCATCGGGAGGGGGTGGCCGTGCTTTGACCATCTCTGCTGCCTCAGAGCTGCCTCCAGGTTGTTTCCCTTCTTTCTGTAGTGTTGGTGGGTCTCTCAATCTCCTCAATCATGTGAACTGGGATGAAAAGAATCTCAAAGCCTTTCCTGTAGGTTTGCACAGTGTGTGCTGAAGTGGGCTCTCTGAGAGCCAAGCAGTGGGACTTGAGGACAGCAGGGACCTTGGCTGATGTCAGTGTCTGGGCCTGAGAAGTCTGGTGAGAAGAAATCAAACCCCTCTCTAAAGAAAACCCCGGGTACTCAGGGTGGATCAGCAGAAGTGTTGCACACTTGCAGCTTGGATGCAGACCTGAGAAAGAAAAGGGGTCTTATTTAGTACCAGTATTGTATATACAGGCTGCAGGGATCTGTCCCTGAGAGCACTCCAGAAGTCCTTCTGGTGTAACATCTTTTTCTGCTCTAAGTGCTGGCAGGAGATTTCCTTGGCTCTGTTTTAGACAAGGGATCTGTTGCTTTTCCTGTTCTGTGGCTGTCTGTAAACAGATCAAACGCATCTTCTGGAGATGCATTCTGCTGGAGAAGAGGAGGATGAGGGGGGACCTCATTACCCTCTACAACTACCTGAAAGGAGGTTGTGGAGAAGTGGCTGTTGGCCTCTTGTCCCAAGGGAATAATGACAGGTCCAGAGGAAATGGTCTGAAGTTGCAGCAGGGGAGGTTCAGATTGGATATTGGGAAGAATGACTTTACTGTAAGGGTGGTCAGGCACTGGAACAGCCCAGGGAGGTGATGGAGTCACCATTCCTGGAGGTATTTAAGAAATGTAGCTGTGGCACTTCAGAGCATGCTCTAGTGGCTGAGATTGTGGTGGGGTTTGGTGTGTGTGTGGTTGGACTCGGTGATCTCAGAGGTCCTTTCCAAGCATGACAATTCCGTGATTCTATCCCATCACCAGTTCTGCCTACCAGCCTTTACATTTGGCTTGCAGGAGCTGCCAGAGAAATGGAACAATGTGAAGAAGCTGGCAATAGCTGTGAAGCAGCATGTGGCTCCTCTGCAAGCCAACGAAATGACAGTTCTGCGCAAGAGCCTGGTGGCATTTGACGTTGAGCAGCAGAGATTCAGAGAGCGATTTTGGAAGGAAGCACCATTCAGGTACAGGCAAATTATTCCCTCAGAGAAGCCCTGAGTTTCAAAAAAAACCAAAGCTTTATGGGATCATCTCCAAGTGCCCCAAAGACCTACACTCGAGCCCTTGCACACCTGCCTCCTCACAGAATGGTATCTGTTGTGCCCAGGGTTTTTGTCCCTGGGAACGCTGTCCTGTGTGAGCAAGAGATGGAATTTGGATGCTGAGTGCACAGTGTCGCTCTGTGTCAGTAGCACTGTGTGGCTGGACCCTGGGTGTTCACTACAGACAGTTCAGCTCTGCTTTGTCTCTCAGGCACTCTTTGTTTTGTGCTTTCTTTCCAAGTTGTTGCAATATCACTTAGGAATAGTAAACATTTCTTTCTAGGTTTGACACCAAAAGGCCTTATCAACTGCTGGATGCAAAGCACATTGAGATTAAACAAATGGAGTCAGCCATGACCTCGATTTATGAATCAGCTGGTCTGTTTGAAGTCATGGTGCCAGATTATAAACAACTGAAGCAGTGCAGAAAGGAGCTGTGTCTTCTCAAAGAGCTCTGGGACATGATCTCCCTGGTGAACACCAGCCTGGCTGACTGGCAGACCACCAAATGGGTGGAGATTAATGTGGAAAACATGGATTTGGAGTGTAAAAAGTTTGCAAGAGAGATTCGGAATTTGGATAAGGAGATGAGGGCGTGGGATGCTTTCACAGGGCTGGACAGCAAGGTAAAGAATATGCTGATGGCCCTGAAAGCTGTGGCAGAACTTCAGAATCCTGCCATTAGGGAAAGACACTGGAATCAACTGATGCAGACAACAGGTGTGAAGTTCATGGTGGACTCAGACACCACACTGGCTGATCTCCTAAAGCTCAACCTGCATAACTTTGAGGATGAGGTCCGTGGCATCGTGGACAAAGCAGTGCGAGAAATGAGTATGGAGAAAGTCCTGAAGGAGCTAAAAATGACTTGGAGCACCATGGAGTTTCAGTATGAGCCTCACCCCCAAACAAACGTCCCTTTGCTGAAGTCGGATGAGGAACTCATTGAAACGTTGGAAGACAACCAGGTGCAGCTGCAGAATTTAATGACATCCAAATACATTGCTTTCTTCTTGGAGGAGGTGTCCTCGTGGCAGAGGAAGCTCTCCACTGCCGATTCTGTCATTTCTCTCTGGTTTGAGGTGCAGCGTACGTGGTCTCACCTGGAGAGCATCTTCCTAGGTTCAGAAGATATACGGGCACAGCTTCCCAAGGTAGGAAACCCCAAATCCCTTTTTCCTGGGATTGGAAGGATTTGAAGAAGAGCCTCCATTGTACAAAGCAGGGTTGTCCGTGCCGCCAAATTCCCCAACGCGGGGCTTTTTTCCTGCTCCACTGCTTTTTTGGAGGCTCCTTTAGTGCTGGAGTGGTTTTCCTAGAGCAGCCCTGGGATGTTTCTGTGCTGCAGGTTGTGCTTGAGCCCTGCCCAGAAGCTGATTGCCTGCCCTGTTAGTGGTACCCCAGTACAGGGTTCCTGGAGACCGAGTGCGAGGCTGCTGCCTTCCTGCAGCGCTGCAGGCGTGTTCCCTCCTTCCTCGGAGGGGATGGGACCAGGATGCTTACACAGACATTGCAATGGTCAGAGCAGAGCTGGGCTGGGCACCAGGATGCTTACTCAGACATTGCAATGGTCAGAGCAGAGCTGGGCTGGGCACCTCTGGCAGCGTCCCCGCACCAGTGCCAAAGGCAGGGAAGGGGGGAGCAGCCATTCTCCCTCCTCTTTCAGAAAACAGAACTGAGTTGTCATTGGTGACCTCCTTGGGGGTGTCTTCAACTCCCAGCTGGTTCCTGGCCTTGCTGGGCCACGCTCAGCCATGCCAAGGAGCCCAGGAGTAAACTGCAGTTGGCCACGTCACCACCATCCCCATCCACCTGCAGCATCACTGACAGCACTGCCTGGGGACTGACACCCAAGAGAGGGACACCCGGACAATGCACCGCCGTGTCTCCATCCCTTCACGCTGGGCTGCTTGGACTGGTCCTTTTGGAGAGCACTGGGCACAGCTTACTCCCTGGGCAATAGATGGAGGTGCTGATTCCCAGTGCCCTGAGGGCTGTACCCTGTGCCAGTGGCTGTTCATGGCCAACAGCTCTCTAATGGCACATGTGAAATCCCATCCTGCTTCAAATCTGCATTTACTGGGCAGCTGCCTGTATCTCGATGCCCACCTGGTGGGTGGCAGGGATCAGCAGCCTCTCCCCTTCCTGAGAAGGCTCCCAGCCTCTGGAGGCTGAGCCCCCATTGGCTACAGGCAGGGCTGGGCTGGGGGGGGGAGTACAGGCAGGGCATGGGGTGCACATTGGGGTGCCCATGTACAGGCAGGGCTGGGGGGGGAGTGCAGGCAGGGCATGGGGTGCACATTGGGGAGCCCATGTACAGGCAGGGCTGGGAGGGGCACAGGCAGTGTGTGGGATGCATGTTAGGAGCCCATGTGCAGGCAGGACTCAACTGCCAGCCCAAGCCCTGCTACTGGGACTGAACAGGGATTAATGGGGAGGTGTTACTAGGAAGGCCTGGAGCACTTTTATTCACTGTCCTGGCTCACCTGGGGGGCCCAGCTTGGGAAGAAGGGATGAGCAGAGACATTTTGAACATTGCTTTATTTATTCTTAACTATTCAGGGTCCCTGTTAGGTGCAGAGCATAGTTGTCAGTGTGCTCCTCTGCTGCCAGTGTGGGATTTCCTTGGCTTTGCTCCAGGCAAGGAAGGGCTCTTTGCCAGTGCCATTGTCCCTGTTTCAGAGACGGGCACTGGGACTCCTGCACTGTGTAGCACGTAGGGGAAAGTGAACTCAGATGGAGTCATCACCCTTTGCCCATGTGGGAGCATCTTCTGCTGCTGTGGTCAGGGAAACTGGTTCTTCATCTGGACAGAGAAGAGGAAAAGTTGAAGATGTTGAAAGGGGAATTCAGTCCCCTGAAAACGGTTGGTTTGAGGCATTGGCTTCTGCAGGGATCACTTTACCCACAGCCCCTTTGGGATACAGTGACAGGGAGGCAAGTGCCTGACTGGAGACTTCTTTTGGGCCTGTGGGTGGAAGAGCTCTTCTGAAATGGTGGAGAGGTCCCTCTCAGCACTGGAGAGAAAGCCCCCTGCAGGGTGTCTCCCCTCGGCCCAGAGACAGCACTCCAAGGGTGGGATCTTTTAGCGTGAAGTTAGTGTTTTACCATGAACTTTGTATTGCTTTTTAGGACTCCAAACGCTTTGAAGGGATTGATGTGGATTTTAAAGAACTGGCCTATAAAGCTCACAAAACTCCCAATGTGGTTGAGGCCACCAATGAACCAGGTCTGTCCCAGCAACTGGAGGACATTCAGAGTAGGTAGGTAGAACTTTCATCCCAGGATTTTACCAGGAACTGGGATCAGCTCTGAGAAGTTGGTTTAACCCGTGCTCTGAGGCTTTCCCCCTTGTCTGGGCATTCTTTGCATTCACAGCTCGCAGCGTTTCGGATCCTTCTCAGGTCTTTCTATTTGTGATCTGTCACCCTGAAGCCCCCAGAGTGGAGCCTGGCTTTGTGGTTGTGCAAAGTCTCACCCTGAGGAGTGATTTGCACACGTACAAAGTTAGGCATCCAGCTGGTTTTAATGGGAGATGGCCTCACTGCCACTCCAGATACTATGTCCTAAATACCTCCTTAGCAGTCCAGGCAGGGATATCTGCAGCAGATGATGGGATGGCTGCTGTGTCAGTAGTAACTATCACTTTAAAATAAAGAGTTTATTTTGATGGGGTAAGGGCAGTGTTCCTCCCAGAGGAACAGGTGCCTGTTGTGTATGAACTTTGTGAGCTCAGCAGCCATTTAGCATGTAAACACTCACATTCCTTTTAGGTCGGAGCAAACAAGTTCCCTTTCAGGCTTTGCAAGCACAAAAAGCTGAGTAGGTTTGAATCAGACTTGAAAATGTGTCTCATTGCAATAAAAGCAGTTACACAAACTTTCATTCCCGTGGGAAGGCACCTGTGGCAGTTAAAACCTTGTCTAAAAGGGTAGGTCAGACTCCAAACCCTTTCTGGCCTCTTCTTCCACCCCTGTTCCTGCTTTTTTATGAGGCTTCTCTCACTCTTGCACTGTTTCACTCTTTGGAAGTAGAAGGAGATCTAGGAGTTAATGTGGTTTGTTGATCCCTCCAGAAAATGCTGTGGAGGAGCAGCCCTCAGGCTCAGCTCCTGGCTGACATTTCCCTGTAGCACGAAACACTAAAGGGTATTTCCCACCCGTCCTGGGCACTGTTTGTATCTTCTTTCTCTCCCCAGGTTGTCTCTGTGTGAGAAGGCTTTGACTGAATATTTGGACATGAAGAGGTTGGCCTTTCCCAGATTTTACTTCATTTCTTCTGCAGATTTATTGGATATTCTGTCTAATGGCACCAACCCACAGCTGGTAAGCCTTGTAAGCCTCGTAACGTGGCGTTTCCCAGCAGTCAGTAATATTATTGCAGGGGAAGATGCTGCCTTGGGACTCTCCTGTAACTCATCCTTCCTGCAGTGCTTTGTCACCCACCCTCGCTGGGCCATCATCTGTCATTTTGGAAGGGCAACATGTGGACTCTATGTTGTCTGATCTAACCCTGGTGATGCTTCCAGATGGTTCTGACAGCGCTGCACAGAGCAGAGCTATATATCTGATACCATGAAAACAGCGGGTTTGTTCCTGCTGGGATACACTGAGGTTGGAGGAAACCATCTTTCGTGAGGATCTCAGCCAAAACTTGTTGCTGACCTTGGATCCCCAGCCTGGGATGCCACCAAACTGCATCTGTTGTGGGAAGAGCCACAGACTGGTTATTCAGATGTGGAAGTGTTGACAGCTGGCTTGGAGAGTTCTGTTTTTTTAGGCAGAGGAAGCATTTGCTCATTAGCTGCTTCTTCCTTCCTCCATACAAAAGCATTTGGGATGTCCTGATTAGATGGGAGAGAGGAACAGCCTGAGAGAGGGAAAACAGTGGCCATGGCCAAGGCAAGCAAGGAGATCTCCTGGGTTGCCGTCCATCACTGTGAAGCTCAGGGACCCGGCTGGGTGTGTGACCTGCCCTGGGCTCCTGCACTGTCTGACTGAGGAGGCCTCTTCCCTCTGGGCTGGGCTTGTGGGGTTTGTGCCTGAAGGCCAGGTCTGGGGAAACCACTCCAAATACCCCATTTCTCCTGCTGGCTTTGGATCTCAGGGTCATCCTGTGGAGGAACCTGCAGGAACATTCCTATTTTAGGAAATGGCTCCACTGTGCTCTTAACCCCATTCCCCCAAGGAGCATGGACACCTCCTGTCCCTGGCAGGCAGAGTTGAGAGGATTCAGGCCTGGGGATGTTTCTCCACACAGAGCATGGCAGCGTTAGGGTCCATTATTAGTGTGTCAGGAGCTGCTGCCAGGAAACGTTGCTGGCTTTGCCTGGCAATGCTGGGCTCTGGCTGCTGCCGTTGGGGACGCATCATTTATCCCGAGATTGGTATGTAAAACCCTTCCCGATGTTCACAGCCAATGGAGAGCGTTGGATGAGGAATGAATTGCTCATTCCATCTCTCAGCAGTGAGTAATCCCACCTTCTTTAAGCTTTTCATCATTTTCAGCAGTTGTGGGAGCACACGAACAGAGCGGGTTTGCACGTGCCTTTGGAAATGCTGCTGGTTGCCTCTAACCTTTAACACTGCTTCTATCTGCCGCTGCTGCTGGGGGGTTTCAGCCTGCAGGGCATTCTAAGCACACAGATGATTGATGCTTAAAATGGAGAGGAAAAAAAAAATCCCCAGGAAGCAAAGAAAAGATGCTGTGTTAAAAAGCTCCGCGGAGTAAGAAGAAATTCCTGGTGTTTGCTGTTATTCAAAACTATTTGCAGTAAAATCAAAGTAAATGTCAAGTGGGATCATACATGGATACGCTCTCAGCCTTTCCACTGTGGTTTCAAAGTCTGATAATTCCTAAAGGAGGATTATATACACAGTGATATTATCCCCTTCAACTGGGTATTGAGCTTGTGCGGGTGCTGGTGGGTTTGGGGCTCCGGTGGCAGGATGGCACCAACAGCTGGTGTAAGTCTGAGGTCCCACAGACTGGGCAGGATCTGGGAATGGACAGTGGGGATTTGTCAGCAGAAACTTCTAGATGTAAGAAAAGGTTTCCATGGTTTACTTACGATTTGAAAGGAGATAGGCTTATCTTACCATTGCTGCCCTCCTCCAGCAGAGGCTATGGGAGGTCATCAAGGGACTGGAGCAGCTCTCTGTGGAGGGAAGGCTGAGACACCTGGGGCTGTTCAACATGGAGAAGAGCAGACTCAGAGGGCATCTCGTCGATGCTGAGCAATACCTTAAAGGCGGGTGGCAAGAGGATGGTGTCAGGCTCTTCTCAGTCGTGCCCAGTGACAGGACAAGGGGCAATGGGCACAAGCTGGGACACAGGAAATTCCATCTGAACATGAGGGAAAACTTCTTTCCTGTGAGGGTGGCAGAGCCCTGGAAGAGGCTGCCCAGGGAGGGTGTGGAGTCTCCTTCTCTGGAGACATTTAAAACCTGCCTGGACATGTTCCTGTGCAACTGCCCTGGGTGACCCTGCTCTGGCAGGGGGGTTGGTCAAGATGATCTCCAGAGGTCCCTTCCAACCCCTGTCATTCTGGGATTCTGTGATCTTGGGGGTATAAGAAGCAAAGTGCTTACTTAGCACCTTCCAGGATGTGGTCCTGCTTGAATGTGCGTAAGAAGATCCCTGATCTCTGTCCACCTGCAGGACAGCTTGTGAGAAGGATGCTGTAGTCCTTGGTGAGCCAGGGAGCCATAATTCAATGAACAAGCCCACCCATCTTTCTCTGAAAGCATTAGAGACCCTGGCACCACAGGCTGTTCCCGTTTCTCATCCCACCCGTGGGAGTCTGTCCATCTCCTGCCTCTGGCTGTCACTGAGAGGGGCAGCTCTGTGAGCTTACCCTTGCCACAGGAACTTCCATCTGGGAGAAGCCTGCCTGTGTTGATAGTGGTGTGTGACACATGTAGTGACATGGTTGTGTGTGTTCCAGTGCTCTGGAAGACCTGCTCAGCCCCAGCAGGCAGGTGCTGATGCTGAGAGCCTGCAGCAGCAATGCTGCATCCCCCTGTTGGCTTTTCAAACTCAACTGGGTGCCAACAGGAAAGGACTGAATTATTCTTCTCCTTCTGGAAGAGTGCTTTTTGGTCAAGATGGGTGTTTCGTAGGAGGTCTGGGCTGTTGAACTCTTTATCACACGTCTTGAAATAAAGGTCTTTCTTCTCCATGGAGGAGAATTCAGGATTTTTCACTGACACAAAATAGATTTCTAGTAGTGAAAAACCAGGAAGGTTCATTGTGAGGAAAACTCATGTGATGAGGTGGAGCAATGGCCACGGACCTCTCATGTAGGGAAATATGGGATAGGAGGTCGTGTAACATCTGAATGTTTTCTGTGCTTTTGCCCTGTACAGGAGAATTCCCAGTGGGGGAATATGCTTTATTAAGGCAGTTCTGTTTTTTAAATGCTGTAGGAATTAGGTGGAAGTATTGGGAGAGACAGCAAGAGGCTTACATTGGCCGTATCTTGGCCATGTACAAGAAGATGTGGTGCTACCAAGATGTCCAAGATGATGCTCTCGGAACACGATGGGGCCTGTGACGTGTATGGTGGTCTCTGTTTGGCTTGTCCTGTCTCAGCTGCTTGATTTAGTACAATCTCTTTGGCAGGTGCAACGGCATCTTTCCAAACTCTTCGACAACTTGGCCAAGATGAAATTCCAGCTGGACTCGGAGCAAAAGCCAACCAAGGTTGCCCTGGGAATGTACAGTAGAGAGGAGGAATATGTCAGCTTCAGCGAGCCCTGTGACTGCAGCGGGCAGGTGGGAAGGAAGACCTTGTCCATCAAAACTGTCTGATGGATTCTGCTGTCCTGCTCCTTGGGTGGCAGCTGTTGCCAAGACATTGCAGAGCTTCACTACTCCTCCTTTATGTCTGAGAAAGGCTGGAAAAGGTGGTGTGGGATTTAATTCCTCCTTACACCACAGCCCTTGGTCCCACCTGGGATAGATCCTCCCCAGGGTGGGCCAAAGGTGTCACAGTCCCCAGTGGGAAAAAGGGCCGTGGCCTTTTTCTAACCACTTTGGTTTTAAATTTGAATTTTTCTAAGGTGTCTTGAAGGTTGTTCTTATTGCATGTTACAATGATCCTTGGTCAGGGAGGGGGTGCAGATTGAGAACAGACTGAGATAACCCATAGTACCTCTGCATGGGTATCTTTTGAAGAGAAGGGTTTTCTTCCTTTTTTTTTCCAAATCTTCTTTCTTTCATAAGATGAGTTAAAGTATGAAATGTAAGAATCAAAGTACTGCTCCCTTATCTGTGCCTGTAGTTGCATCTTTCTCCATGCACTGTTACAGAAAGCTAAAGTACATAATGAGCTGCTGAGCTCCCCGGTTTTGGACCTTGCTGCATTTCAACTGTCTTCTCGGGGAGGGCTTTGCCTGTGAAATACTAAATTCAGAAGGAATTGCATTCCCAGGCTCAGCAGCAGCTTTTCCTGGGCAAATTGTGCCCAATGAGTGATTCTGTCATGGCCTGGAGGTGGAACAGGCCAAACCAAGTTACTCAGCAGTACAGTTAGTTTTGGTTTCTCCTGTAGCTATAGCTCAAGAACAATCTGCCTTGCTTTTGTGGTATCTGGAAACAGATGCTAATCCCACAGTACCAGAACTGGCTAAATCCATCCTGTCTGAAGGAGACTGTGAGAGTTGAGAGCTTGTCCCATTATCCCATTATCCATCTTCACTAATTACCAAAGGCACTTAAGAAGAGCACGTGTTACTGCAATTTCATCTCCTCTCCAGGCTGAGGTCTGGCTGAATCGTGTACTGGACAGCATGAGGGCTACTGTGAGAGACGAGATGACGGAAGCCATCACAGCTTACGAGGAGAAGCCGAGGGAGCAGTGGCTCTTTGACTACCCTGCCCAGGTACCTGCCACTGCTCCTCATCCTCACTCAGGCTGACACACAGGAGAGGCAGCTCTTTGCTTCCCCTTCAGTCCTGCTCTTCCCTTCCTTCAGTGACGGCCTCCAGTTGATTGGGATATTTCTGGCCTCCACTGTGCCATCCAGGAGAGGGGAAGAATGAGTTGTCCTTTATCCTAGCAGTCACTTGGTGGAGTTTCCAGGCTGAGCTCTGTGCTGAGTGGGGCTGCAGGGAGGGTAGGCTCTGGGTTGGGTTACAGATTGCAGGGGCTTGGGCAGTGCCTGCTACACCCTGTGGGTCACGGCAGGTCTGTACACACAGGGGAGCGAGAGGAGCAGCAGGAAAACAAAGTGGTGAGGCCTAAAGAGAGGAAAGAGCTCCTCAGGTGCACCTCTGACAGCCTCATGGTCTCCAACCCCTCCTCCTCTGCTGTGTCAGGCATGTGAGAGGTACTCATTTACTAATAAGTAGCTGCTAAATGTGTCTGCCACTGATATGATGTTTTAAATGAATGTCACAGGGCAGATCCCTGTTGTCCTGTCTGCTGTGAATACTGTATGAAAACCCACTTCATTGAATTTCATGTCATGGATACCTCATCCTTGATCTCCCTGTGGATCAGACACTCTTGAACATAAGGAAGCCCTGGGCCTTTCCCTCATACCGAGTCAGCATGTTTCCCCCCCAGGTGGCTCTATCCTGCACCCAGATCTGGTGGACAACAGAGGTTGGGATTGCCTTTGCCAGGGTGGAAGAAGGCTACGAGAACGCCATGAAGGAATATCACAAGAAGCAAGTGACCCAGCTGAACACTCTGGTTACGAAGCTGATTGGGCAGCTCTCCAAGGGTGACAGGCAGAAGATCATGACCATTTGCACCATTGATGTGCACGCTCGGGACGTGGTGGCGAAGATGATAGCGCAGAAGGTTTGTGTTTGCAGCCCAGAATGGTCCTGTGCCGGGTGTTGGATGGGGGTTTCAGGAATGATGGGCCAAGCACAGGCCATTCCAGTCACCGCCTGTGAAGTGGGAAGTTCATGGCTAGATTTACTTCTGCAGTGTTTGCAGTGAGGTGGCAGATGGCCCCCATAAACCCACAGTGCTCTCCTGCATCGTGGCCTTGTAGCACCAAGGGGCTTGCACTGGCCACAGGTTCACCCCATGAGTGGGAGTGTTACCCTGTTGCCCAGACACGTGTTGGTGGATGATGGTGTGTTTGGGAGCTGTTGGATGCAGTCTCGGTTTTGACTTTAGAAAGTAAGAAAAAGCATTTAGGCTTGTTTTTTTTTGTAGCCTCCTTGATTTGGTGTGGGGCCACAGGGACTTTTTTGAGGCTTTCATGTCCTGCCCACCTCTCCTTCACACTGTGCCAAGTGTCCAGCCTTGTGACTAGGTGGGTGGGTGGGAAGGTGACCTGAGTGTCCTGAGCTGTGGCTACGACATCATCTGTGTCCTCTCAGAGGCAGCCAGGCTGCTCACAGGGTTTCTGGCTTTAAGGCCAGAACCAGCGGGGCTTGGTGCTGCTCTGGCCCAGTTTGTGGTGAAGTGGTCCATCCATCTGGGCCTGCCTGGCTGTGCAGAGTGCTGGCCATGGCTGTCCTTGTCCCCTGTCCCCAGCCTGTTTCCCTGGAGCTGTCTGTGGCCTGTTCCCTGTCTGGACAGCCTCTGCTCCTTCTCTCTTCTGTTTGTGTTACAGCAGCCTCTTCATAGTTTGCTGCTTCTTAAATCTCATCTTCAGGAGTCTTTTTGTGCCACTCTTGGGTATTCACTTTTTCTTCTCCCACCAATGAGGTTACTAATTTGTTTCCTGCCCTCTGCTGATGGGCAATGGGGAGGTGATGTTTCTCACCACGTCGCAGAGAGGTGACCTTCCTCCCTCCCCACACTGCCTTTGCAGTCTTGACTAGTCTGTCCCTGATGAAGGCTTCATCTCAGTCACCATTTTGGCAGCTGAGCTCTCTGGCCTCCCTGACCTTCCCATGATGGTGCCTGTGGGTGTGTTGCAGGTGGACAACGCCCAGGCTTTCATCTGGCTGTCACAGCTCCGGCACAGATGGTCAGATGAGGAACGGCACTGCTTTGCCAACATCTGTGATGCCCAGTTCCTCTACTCCTACGAATACCTTGGCAACACCCCTCGGCTTGTGATCACTCCTCTGACCGACAGGTAAGTTCATGGGAAACACCACCATGGCTGGTGTTAGAGAGAGTTAGAGTGAGCTGCCAACCAGATGGATTTAGTTTGGACACCTGCATCCCTCTTGGTCTTTCTGCCTGCCCCAGCAGTCTGGTGGCAGTGCTGTCTTGCCTGGTTTGTGATTTGGTGGTGGTACCCTCTGGGGTGTGATTTGGTGGTGGTACCCTCTGGGGTGTGATTTGGTGGTGGTACCCTCTGGAGTATCTGTACCTGAGATCCCGGGGTGGGATTCAGCTCCCTTGTGGGTGCTGCCTGCGCACAAGATCACACCCCACAGAGCTGGTGAGTCTCAAAAGCTGCCATGCCATCTTGAAGTAGATATTTACCACTTGGTTCAGGTGTCTTAAAGGGGGCACTAGGGTGACTTGAGAAGCTCTGTGTTGTCCCACCTTGCTTTTAGCTGCCAATCCAGATATACAAGTCTTCTGTGGACCCCTTTGCACCCTATGTGACATTTCAGGTGGCTCTGGTTGCCCATGTTAGTCAACTGAGCCAAGCCCCCAGGCATTATCAGGTTTTGTTGGCCATATTGACCTCAGCTCTATGGCTTATAGAGAGAGTATAGACACCCCCAAGTGTGCACCTCCTTGGTGTCCATGATCAGCACAGTGGAGACTGGTGCTTCCTGCAGCATTGAGTGGGGATCATTCACAGACCAAGACCATCTGAGCGGGTTTCTGTCAGTGATGAGGAGTGGGATCCTTTGGGCTGAAGAGCACTAGAAAGGAAGAGGAAGGTCCTTCAGAAAATTTGACCTTTTCTCATGCTCTCTGGGACGTGCTGGTATCAATGAGTGGTCTGAGGATCAAAAGAAAGCACAACTCGGACGGGGAGAGTTGGGCAGACCCTGGGAAAGACAGAGAAAAACAGCTGGGCAGGTTGGCAATTGATGCCCAAGAGGACTTTCAGTGTAGATATGCACCCTGTTCACATACAGCTTCTCAGACAAAAGGCTCCCAGTGCCATTCCTCTGCAGCCCAACACTCTCCTGTTAGACCACTTCTCAGTCTCTTGCCTTTTTTTCTTCATCCTTCGCTGTGGAAGATGTTACATCACCCTGACCCAGTGTCTGCACCTGACCATGAGTGGAGCACCCGCAGGCCCAGCAGGCACTGGCAAGACGGAGACCACGAAAGACTTGGGGCGAGCCCTGGGCATCATGGTGTATGTCTTCAACTGCTCCGAGCAGATGGACTACAAGGTACTGCTACCCCCTCAGCCACGGTGCAATATGTGGGACTAGAGATGCTCAGGGCCCCATGAAACCTGGGGAATGAGAGTAATCCAGCTGAGATCACTGTGATCTATCCCCTCTCATCAAATCCCTGCTACCTTCCTTTCTGCTGGACACCTTCTTCTTCTGCTGGGCACTACCGTCTCCTCCTCCCTTTTCTTCTTTAAGACCCATGCAAGGTTTGTCAGGAGGCAGAGATGCCAACTGTCTCTCTGCCTCATTGTGCCTTTCCCTTCCTTTCTGGAGTTAGATTTCATCTGAAATGCTTCAAAAATGTTGGCCCGTGTAGATGAGATGGAGACTGTGCTGATGCTTCAACCCTGGTTTCTTCCTGGTGTGATGGGCTGACAGCCTTGGCCTGGAAAGGGACCAGCCCCAATCCTGGTACACAAACCTGGGAGGGGTGGCTGACACACCAGAGGGCTGTGCCACTATCCAGTGAGACCTGGACAAGCTGGAGACAGGACAGAGAGAAACCTGATGAAATTCAATATGGTCAAGTGTAGGGTGCTGCACCTGGGAAAGAATAACCCCCTGCACCAGGACAGGTTGGGGGTGCCCTGCTGGAGAGCAGCTCTGTGGAAAAAGACCTGGAAGCTTTGGTGGACAACAGGATGACCATGAGGCAGCAATGAGCCCTTGTGGCCAAGAAGGCCACTGGCATCCTGGGGTGCATCAAGAAAAGCATGACCAGCAGGTGGAGGGAGGTCATCCTGCCCCTCTGCTCTGCCCTGGTGAGGCCACATCCAGAGCACTGTGTCCAGTTCTGGGCTCCCCAGTTCAGGAATGACAGGGAACTGCTGGAGAGGATACAGCAGAGGAGCACAAAGATGGGGGCTCTGGAGCATCTCTCTTATGGGGAAAGGCTGAGGGACTTGGGTCTCTTAAGTTTGAAGAAGAGAAGACTGAGGGGGGATCTGATCAGCACCTATAAATACTTCAAGGGTGGGTGTGTCAGGAGGAAGGGGCCAGTCTTTTTTCAGTGGTGTCCAGTGAGAGGACAAATGGAAATGGGCACAAACTTGCACATGAGAAGTTCCATCTGAACATGAGGAGGAACTTCTTCCCTCTGAGGCTGGCAGAGCCCTGGAACAGGTTGCCCAGAGAGGTGATGGAGTCTCCATCTCTGGAGACATTCAACGCCCACCTGGACACATTCCTGTGCAACCTGCTGTAGAAGTACCTGCCCTGGGAAGAAGGGTGGTTGGTCTAGATGATCTCCAGAGGTCTCTTCCAACCCCATGCCATTCTGTCAGTCTGTGGTTTTCTCGGGACCCTCTCCCAGAATAAGGCCAACACGTGCTGAACCTTTGGCTGCTGCAGAGTCTGGCTGAGCCCTGCTCTCTGGCTCGGTACAGTGATTTTCCTAGCCTCAGATCATATTTTATTCAG
This sequence comes from Jacana jacana, assembly GCA_013400555.1. NCBI lineage: Eukaryota > Metazoa > Chordata > Aves > Charadriiformes > Jacanidae > Jacana > Jacana jacana. The sequence goes on from VZTM01014267.1 coordinate 51,290, forward strand.
ATTATGCCCCCCCCCAGGAAGTGGGGCTGTCAGTAACTCAGCACAGGTGACCTTTAAATGAAACCAGTGCACAGATATATCCAGAAAGTGCAATTAGCAAATCAAGCAGCAAACTGTGCAGTGCTATAAATATTATAATTGAGTTGTGCCTGCTGTTTCCATGCTCTTTTCTAAATACCCACAATAGACTGTAAATTGCTATAAATAAACAGGCCGGGAAATAAAATCCATTTTTGTTCTGGAGTTGATTCTATTTGTGATTTTAACTCTTGTAATTTTATATTCTTTTCTTTTTTTTTTTCCAGTCTTGTGGGAATATTTACAAGGGCCTTTCCCAGACAGGAGCCTGGGGCTGTTTTGATGAATTTAACAGGATCTCAGTTGAGGTCCTTTCTGTGGTGGCTGTGCAGGTAAGTGGAGAAATGCTGGGAGGTAAATACAAACAAGGCAGAGCTGCAGCTTCTGCAGTGAGGGCAGATATGGAAGATTCTGTTGCCAGTTTCAGTTCTGTGTGTAGGCAGCTGGGGGATTACATTATATACATATTATATCCCCCATCAGGCACAAGACCTGTGCCATATTCACCACATAGGAATACGTTCAAGGTTAATGTCTTAACGCTTACCTGTCACCAAGGCAGTGCAGTCCTCATCCCTTCCTTCTCTTTTCCTATGGCTGTAGCTTTAATTCCCTTGCCTGTAAGGAGAGCTCTGTGGAATGGCCTTGGAGGGCATTCCTGGCCACATGGCAAAATTCCCAGGAGGGAGATGTGTGTACAGTGGGTGCTGCCGAGCACTGGGTGACGCTTGGGATGGGGAGTCTGTGGCAGGTCTGCAGTCCTGGCTGACATCTGGCCCAGGACGCCCTGACAGCGTGGGACTAACACTGGGAGAGAGCTATTTGAGCTGAGCTGTGCCCAACTGCATATAGGTTTTCTCCCCATAGAACAATTTCTCATCTCCTTTGTAGTTTCACTGTTTAGCACATTTTATTGGTGAGTCCTATCCTTGGAGAAGGGCTGGAGAGGAACTGCCCTCTCCACCATGCTGGATAGCCCTGTTCTCTTCTCGTAGATAGTCTGGCACTTTGCTGCCTCCTTCCCTTCTGCTTCCTGGCCCATGAGGAAACCTGGAAGTATTTTTTACAAGGGAAGGGGCTGCAGGACAAGAGGTGTTCCCTGCCACACCACCCAGGAGGTGTGTGGGGGGCACCCTGGGGAAGGCTATGGGTGTGAGGCTGAAATCTGGGGCAGCGGGATGAGAGCAGCCCCTGGTACCCCTTCTGGCCCTTGCTTTGAAGGAGGGCTGTGGCTGGACGTTGTCCAGATCCTGAATCTCACTGGTGTCCACTGAAAATGCTGGGTAAATCCAGTTGCTGGGTGGGGTGGGGTTGAGCAGAGGGTGGGTGCTCAGTTGCACTGTCCCCACTGAGACAGCTCCCACTGGGCAGGACTGAAAGTTTTGAGTCTTGAGGGACTTCAACAATGAAAACTGAGGTACCAAAGTACCTAAGTTCTTCTGGACCTGTCAGCCAAGTGCAGGTTTCGGGCCCTCAGTGTCTGACTGAGGTGCTGAATTCTTCCTAGACCCCCTTTTGGGCTTGGTGTTGAAGAAAGAAAAACCTAGAGCCCAGAAGTTCCTACACTTTTTTGTAAATGTTTTGATCAAAGACATTGTTCTGAACCCCTCCATGAACTCCACGTTCTTCTCATCTCTCTTTCGCTCATAATTGGTACCTTCTGTGATGTTCCAAAGAGGCCCCAAGGTGGGTACAGGAGTTGATGCATCGTTCCCTCTCCATTTCTCTTCCGTCAGGTTCTAAGTTTAAAGTTGTCATTGAAATAAAAAAAAAAAGTCTTTGAGGATCTTAAAATAAAAAGGGAAGCTGAACAAAAGGAGCCCAGATATGACTCAACTGCTAATGATTCCCTCGCTCCTGGCTGGAGCGCGGCGTCTGAAGGAAGTGGCAGGGCTGTCATTCCATCATGGCGGCTCCCGGCTGCTATGAGCAGCGTAACCATGGCGATACTTAATTGGCTGCCTTGTTCACGCAGCTAGTGCCGGTGTGGTTCCTCACTGAGGAAAATTCGATTAATTGCTTAACTTAGGGATGGTAAACAACAGCGAGGTCAGAGCAGTGCAGGCAGAGGGGTTCCTGCCTCGCTGAAGCGCTGTTTGCAAGAAGGTGGTGGAGCTCTAATAAGCTTGCTCTCTTGGGAAGGTGAGGGCTGGGAACAGAGCTGAGATGGGGCAAATATCAACCACTTCGTGAGGGAAGGTGCCAGGGGATGTCTTACAGCCACTGCCTTGTGGTTTTAAATTAAGCATCTAATGTCCCAAAATCTTTACAAGAAGTATCGGGTGATTAGTTTGCATTTGATCTGAGGTGTGTTTGTTGGGAAATGGGGGGGTGTGGGGAGGGGTGATGTGTGAGGAGGAGGGGTGCCCAGTCTCTTCATCTCTCTTTTCTGGCTTTGTCAGAGTTTGAGTGTGGTGGGAGATGGTTGTTGCCAGCCAGATTAACTCCAAACGGTGTATAAAGCTTCACATGGTCAGTAAAAAACATCTGAACGGAGCAGTGATGATCCCTGGTGCCATGGGGGCAAGGGAAGGAGGGCAGCACTGCTGGCTGGGGTGCTTTTCAGGGCTGAACACCAATACTGTAACGCTGTCTCGGCTCCTAGGTGAAGAGCGTGCAGGATGCGATACGGGAGAAGAAGAAATCCTTCAATTTCCTTGGAGAATACATTAACTTAGTCCCCTCAGTGGGCATTTTCATCACCATGAACCCTGGCTACGCAGGGCGAACCGAGCTACCCGAGAACTTAAAAGCTCTCTTCAGGTGAGTTCTGGGATTGGGACCTTAGTTATAAGACTGGCAGGAACATCCGGGCTTGACTTCATTTCCTTGGGGAATTCCCTTGGACAGGGGGCTTGCAGACAGAGATTCCCTACAGGAGCTCTCTCCTGTGCAGTGGGAAAGGCAGTGCGTGACCTGCCTCTCTGGAGACCTGGAAGATGAAGCTGTGAATCCACTGCCCCTGAGACCTGTAGTCAAGACTTACTTGTTCTGCCAGCTTTTCTTGCCTGCCTTTCTAGGCCCTGTGCGATGGTTGTGCCGGACTTTGAGCTGATCTGTGAGATTATGTTGGTGGCCGAGGGATTCATTGAGGCCCGGGCGTTGGCCAGGAAGTTCATCACTCTGTACCGGCTCTGCAAAGAGCTCCTCTCCAAGCAGGTGAGCCCTTTCTGTGCCCGGGGGTACAGTGAAGCCTGTTTGTCCCCACAGTCAGCAGGAGCGTGGCACTCTGCCATTCACCTCCACAGCTGCAGCTCCACAGCTTTTATTGAAAAGCTCTTCGCTGCTGGCAAAGAGAAGATTTTGGGATCACTGAAGCAATGAAATGTTTGAACTGCTTTATTGGAGGGTCTGGGAGGACAAAAGCATTTGATCAGCTACATTAGTGGGAGGGATTTTTCACTGGGCTCAAATGACACTGTGTCTAGGGTAGTATTCAGTGATCCTTTGCTTTTCTGTCTCCAGGTTCCTATTGACTCCCCAGCTGCAGCGGGTCCCTCAGCCTTTCCTCAGCAGAGAGATGTTCTAGTTCCCTCATCATCTTCATAGCCCTTTGCTGTACCCTCTCCAGCAGTTCCCTGTCCTTCTTGAACTGGGGAGCCCTAAACAGTTCCCTCTGGTGTCAGGTGTTGACTAAGTGGGGTCACTTGCAGTGCCAAGCTCTAATCAGATTTTCCTTATGATCATTTGCATAGATCATAGCTGGGTACAGAGGAGAGCAGAATCAGGACTCCAGATGGAAAACCTGATCATGGCAGTGCCAGCATGAGCCTGGGTGGGAGATGGCTGGTCACAGAAACTTAGGGCCATGTCTTGGAGACCTTGTTGGAAGCAGTGGCCTCCCCCACAGAGCAGTCAGCTGATGAGCTGTGCTCTGCAGGGTGTGAACAGAACAGAAATCTAAAGACTTGTTTGGTGGCTTGAGAGCTCCTCTTCTGACTTTCTGTGGTTCTTTTTCAGTAATGTCTTTACTGGCCCCCTCTTGGTGGACTGCCTCTTGGATCACACGTGCCTGGGGACCTTGTGATGGGCAGGATGGAGAAACTTGGGTGTTTGGGGCCTTATAACGGACTAAGTAACCTTTCATCTTGGTAGCTTCTGCAGATCCAGGGATCCTGCTGGCCTTGCTTTTTCTGCTGCATGTTTCATCTAAATGAAACAAATTGCTTAGGTCCCTGGAGCACAAGTCCTACTGCTGTCTCACCACCAACCCTGAGCCCACGTGGTGCACGGAACAGCTGAACGATGCGACTCTCTAATCCCATCCCTAATGGGAATCTCAGCTACTGAAATGGAAACGAGGTAGCTCAGGCTGGTGCAGGTCTCTGGCCAAAATGCAAAGAACAGATGTGGTTGTATTTCCAGTTTGGAGCTGCCGGTTCATACCCCTGTGTGGTGATGTAGTGTCGAAGTGTAACCTCATCCTTCCTGGTTTTTTGTCCTCTTGTTTTCTGCTCCCAGGATCACTACGACTGGGGCTTGCGTGCAATCAAGTCTGTGCTTGTTGTTGCTGGCTCCCTCAAACGAGATGACCCAGAGCGACCCGAAGACCAGGTTCTAATGCGCTCGCTTCGGGACTTCAACGTCCCCAAGATTGTGACGGATGACGTGCCGGTCTTCATGGGGCTGATCGGGGACCTCTTCCCTGCGCTGGATGTGCCTCGGAAGCACGACCTGAGTTTGGAGTCATTTGTGCAGCAGGCAGTGCTGGAGCTCCGGCTGCAGGCCGAGGACAACTTTGTGCTCAAAGTAAGACCAAGCAATCTTCTGCTGTTCCCACACCACCTTCACATCGTTGGGTGTGTTTCTCAACCATTTTTACTTCTATAAAGAGGGCTCTGCACAATATATCCCCCTTCAGGCAGACCTCGATGGAGGATGGAATCTTCTGTGCTGGCTCTGGTGCACTTGCACTGGCCCCTAAAGCCTGCACTGGATTGGCCAGTGAGTTTACAAAGGGGCCAGCTCTTGTAGACTCGTGAAAGTGTGGCCTTTGGAGAGCAGAGCCTCATCAGCTGATGGCTGTCAGATGTAAATGGTGCTGGAGGTTTGTCTGCGGGCTGAGGATCTCACCCAGTGGGATTAGAGCGGGCAGACCAAACTCAGTGTCAAATCCACTTGTGTCTCTGGGTCACATCTTTCTAAACAAGGGGCCCAATGGGAACTGTTTTGTAGATCTGAGCTTCAGTTTGGCATCTTTGTCTCTAACTGGGGAGTTTTTTTTACCAGGTGGTGCAGCTGGAGGAGCTGCTGAAGGTCCGGCACTCTGTCTTTGTGGTGGGCAATGCAGGCACGGGCAAGTCTCAGGTGCTGAGATCCCTCAACAAGACGTACCAGATAATGAAGCTACGTCCTGTCTGGACAGATCTCAACCCCAAAGCAGTCACCAACGATGAGCTTTTTGGCATCATTAACCCAGCAACAAGAGAATGGAAAGATGGTAAATGTCTTTTCATGACTGAATCTGCAGATATAAAAGGGTATTTCTTATGAACGTCCTGAGCAGCAGCAGAATGGCTGGATCTTTGTGTGCAGGTCTGGAAGCCCAAGTGCTTCTCTGCTGCTCACAGTCACAGTGTGTTGGTGAAAAGATACAGAGGATGTTTTAGCTCTATGATCCTCGGGTGGGAAGTGTAGCATAAACCTGCTTTATCCTATTGCTGTGAGAATAATTATCATGTCCATTAATACCAGCACATACCAGTTCCTAAATGGGGTGGGCAGTTTTGAAGAGCTGACTGGACTGGTGATCCACAGAATCACAGGATAATATAGGGTTGGAAGGGACCTGTGGAGATCATCTAGACCAGACCCCCTGCCAAACCACATCCACCCAGAGCAGGTTGCACAGGAATGTGTCCAGGTGGGTGTGGATGTCTCCAGAGATGGAGACTCCACCACCTCTCTGGGCAACCTGTTCCAGGGCTCTGCCACCCTCAAAGAGAAGTTCCTCCTCACGTTCAGATGGAACTTCTTATGTTCAAGTTTGTGCCTGTTTCCTCTTGACCTGTAACTGGACACCACTGAAAAAACAACTGGTCCCATCCTCCTGACACCCACCCTTGAAGTATTTATAGGTGCTGATCAGATCCCCCCTCAGTCTTCTCCAGACTTGAGACCCAAGTCCCTCAGCCTTTCCCCATAAGAGAAGTGCTCCAGGCCCCTCATCATCTTTGTGCTCCTCTGCTGTATCCTCTCCAGCAGTTCCCTGTCATTCCTGAATTGGGGAGCCCAGAACTGGACACAGTGCTCTGGATGTGGCCTCACCAGGGCAGAGCAGAGGGGCAGCATGATCTCCCTCCATCTGCTGGCCATGTTTGTCTTGATGACAAGCCAGGTTGCCATTGGCCTTCTTGACCACAAGGGCACACTTTGGGCTCATGGTCATCCTGCTGTCTACCAGGACTCCCAGGTAAATGGCAGAACGTTCCCTCCTGCCCTGTGGTGTGAACTGGGTCCCTCAAAACCACCATCCCTGTGTTTCTTTAGCTGGTAGTGCACACACAGGAGCCTTGAAGTGGTGTTTTTCCACTTAATATTGCTGCCTAATCTCTGGAGCACACCAGCATTTGCCAGTCTGTTGATCCTGATTGCTCCTGAGGAAAATAAGATGAGCATTTAGAACTTGCTGAAAGATTACAGAAATCTGGAGTGAAAAGGTTTGGTTGTGATTAATAGGTGAAGGCAGCTTTGATTTACGTGTGCAGCTGGGCTGGGAGGCCTGGGGGAGGGAAGGGGAGATGTTGCCATAAATCATCCTGGGCCAGGAGATGAGCTGCCACCCACCTCCCCTGGCTGCTGCCATGGACCCCTGCTTGACCCCCTGCTTTACTCCAGGATGAGGGTTAACTTCTTTTTAATTGTAATTTAGGACCCTAAATCAAAGTGACAGGGGGAGGTGTGGGATCCAGCCCAGGCTCTGCGGTGTGGCTGCAGCAGTGACCGCAGACTGGGGACAGCAGGTGGCACTGAGCAGCAGGGGGGACATCTTACGGGTGTCTCTCCAGTGGCTTCTGGCCTGTGACGTTTCAAGGGAGCTGGTGAGACTCCTCCCTGGGGTTTCAAGGCAGATATTTTCTGCATTAGCCATTCCTGAAAGTGTTGTTTCTTGTTGCCAAAGACCAGCAGGGCAATTGTCACCGAAGCCAAACAAAAGACAATCTTGTCTTATGGATCAGCCCCTTCTTGTCCTCTTCCCCTTTCCGTCCTGTTGCTCCTTTCATTATCAGGAGCTGAAAAGGTTGTACATACTGGGTGGTAAAATGTCCCAGGAGGGAATCCTAAAAGCGTTTGTTGTAGAAACAAACCCTTCCTTTAAACTGCAAGGGCGCTCCATGGCGGATGCACCAAGTGAGGAGAGAGGCCCTTCTCTCTGCTCTGTGGTCGTGGTGCGTGTGAGGGAAGCACTGATGCTCTGAGACTGGAGCCATTCCTGATACTAAGAATGCTGGAGCGATTTCCAAGGCGTACACCCGCTGTGGGGAGCTGAGGTGAGGCAGAGCCAGCACAGGGCATTTTTTGACCCGGCCTCAGGACCGGGTACCCGTTTCAGGTGAGCTGTCCTGCCATTGTTTTACACAGGCTTTGTCTTCGCTCACATAATGCCACTGGCTCTCCCTGACCTAGACCACAAAGGAATACCTTGTCCTGGAGAAAGAAGAGAAAAAGAAAAAGTATGATTATCACAATTCACCAGAATAGAGGCTTTTTCACAAATGTTTGCCTGACGTGTTTTTCCTGAAGAGCAATGTCTCCCTCGGTGTTTTCATGTCTAGAGAAGAGCCGTCCTTTTGTGGAGGTTTCATCTGCTCTGTGGTGCTGCTGCTCTCTCACAGGCTTCCTGCTCTTCTTAGCATTCATTATTGACTCCCCTCGAGACACTGGATCCCCTCTTGTCTCCTTGATTTTACTGACGTTTTGTGCTGTCCTTCAGTGTCATTCTCTGCTTGTTCTCCCCTCAGTCTCACGAAAGCCACGACCCAGTGTTTAATGCATCTTGATTTCCTGATACACTTTGAGCCACCAAAAAATATGTATAAGAATTTCCAAGGCAGATTCAGCTGGTTTTCTCTGCAGTGTGTAATTATGCCTTCTTTTGCCTCTGAGTATCTGCTTTTCTGCTTTTCTATCCCTTGTGATTCTGGGTGGGGAAGAAGCTTGTGCTTGGTCTGCGCTCCTTTTTCTGTGGTAGTAACTGATCATGGGTTTTCTCTTCAAAGCAGACAAGACTCATGTCTTAATTGAGTAATATTTATGGACGTATGCATAGAGATTGGAATGCTAAAGAGCAAAGCATGAATTAGGAGAATTTTTAGTAAGTTGCTGGAGAAAACTTAGAGCAGGTGGCAACTTCAGTGTTCACCAACATATTCCCTGTCACCCTCCCAGGACTGTTCTCATCAATCATGCGAGAGCTGGCCAACCTCACACATGATGGTCCCAAGTGGATGGTACTAGATGGAGATATTGATCCAATGTGGATTGAGTCTCTTAATACCGTGATGGATGATAATAAGGTAACGAACAGGAGTCGAAGGAGCGGGTATTCTCTGACTGCATGGCACGGACACAGCTACAATGCTGAAATAACACCTCTTAGAATAGTTCAGTTATATTTATTCAGATATACCAGACAATATTGCATGAGCCCAACTCTTTAGGAATTCCAGTGAAAACAAGCTTTAAGCTTAAAGCATGTTTTCACTGGGATTTCCCTTTCCCGGAGAGTTGTGCTCATGAATATCCACAGATGTCCTGATGATAACTTCAGGCCCCTGAAAGATGGGAGTTGGGTCATAATCCTAGACCCTTTATAATCCCACATTTTTTCCCCACCTAAAGGGAGTGCTTTTCATTCTGGATGGTGGAAGAGAGAGGGGCCTTTCTTCTATGTGCTAGAAGTCAGCTGCTGTGCTTCGAGAAGCTGGGCTGACAGCAACTGAGCTTTGCAGTGCAAAGTGCTGAACACTTTTCCTTCCTGTTCCCAGGGAAGATGTCAATCTGTCTGTCTGTCTGTCTGTCTGCCCCATGCAGGTGCTGACCCTGGCAAGCAATGAGAGAATCCCTCTGAACCCAACGATGCGGCTGGTCTTTGAGATCAGCCACCTGCGCGCAGCCACCCCAGCCACTGTCTCCAGGGCGGGTGAGTCCTGCCCTGAGCTTCACAGTAGCATCTGGTGCCATGGTTAATGCTTGGTCCCCGTTGAATGTAACCAGCCTGGGATCCCAGCTGCTTCTGGGGGACAGGGTGGGTTCCTGAAACACAGAGAAACTGAGGATCCTGACACCAGATCCCTCTGTGGAGCTGTCATCGCTGTGGAGATTCACCCAGAGCTCTCTGGCTGTTGATGGTTGCTCGTGGCTTCAGCATTGCTGAGAGGGTGCTCCTGTTTGTGCAAAACTCTGGATGGACTTGAGAAGAGGGGCCAGTCCCTGTCCCAAAGAGCTCCTGATCTTCTGGAGAAGTGCATGAAGTATGGGAGAAGGGAATGAAGGTGTCCTCTAGTTTTACACATGGGGAAATGGGGCACAGAGCAATAAATGACTCAGGCCAGGCCACATTCTGAATGTGGGGCAGTATCATTCAGGTGTTCTGCTTTCCTGAGTTAAGTCTCTTCACTGTTAATGTCTCTACTCTGCAGCGGGGGCATCCATGTGTATTTGACAGAGTTCCAGTTGTGTGAAAGTAGCTGAGAAACTGCTGGAGAAGAGGAATAGTCTCTGCTGTGTCCTTACTATATGTCTTCTCCTGTCCTGGGCCTCAGGGATCCTGTACATCAACCCATCAGATCTGGGCTGGAATCCTCCAGTGAGCAGCTGGATTGACAGTCGAGAGGTCCAGTCTGAGAGAGCCAACCTGACCATTTTGTTTGATAAGTACCTGCCAATTTGCCTGGACACCCTCAGAACAAGGTACCATCTGAAGAGCGTTTGTATCTCCACTGGAGAGGGCAGGGGGGATCCTTGCCACTTTCCAGAAGGGCTCTGCTGGGGCTGTGCTGCACATGGCATTGGGTGGCTGGTTCCCTCGTCCCTGAGAGCCCTGAGCATCATCAGCTTAAGCTCAGAGAAGCGATGGGGCAAGGTGGGGCAGCTGATGTTTCTGCCCGGCCTTTAGGGGTCAGATCTGGTTTTCTTCTGATTTTGGTTGGATAGTTCCTGTATTTCTTGTGCTAATCCTGTATCTCTTGGAAAGTAAGTCCAGGAGATCCTAAAGGGAAAGCTTTTCAGTGTCCCAACATGTCAGTCTGTACCGGACTCCACTCCAGAGGTAATTTTTCAGTACAGCTGCTGCTGAAGGAAAGTTTTCTGTATGCAGCACTGGAAGGTGGAGAGATCAGATCCTCTTTTTCCCTCTCCCCCTTCTTCTTCTGACTCTCAGTGAGGAGAAGGAAGTTGGTGGTTGTGGGAGAGAGTGGGATTGATTTACAGACAGTTCTCTCTTGACTTTTGTCCCTGATGTTTTTAAACAAAATGAAGTCAGTCTGTGTGGACATCCAGCCTGGGCATGTTTCATGGCTGGAAACCAATCTAATGAACACAAAGAACTTGGATATTTGGAAGGGCCCTGGTGCTCCTTGGCTTGGTTTACCTTCAAAGCTCCCAGAGGACCTCTGTTGTTCTTGCATATCATCAAGGGAGGTGAATATCCTAGTCATACTGTGGTGAGGACTGGCCAAAGTAGAGTCTCAACAAACAGAAGGGAGCTTCTCCCATCCTTGACTTGCTTCCTGTAGTTACACCTTCATTTAAAATCCATCAGTCAATCAATCAATCAGCATACAACTGAGCAGGGGAGTTATCAGCCACACTGGGGAGTGTCGGAAGGGGCTGAACTAGTGAAAGCAGTGGTGTTTGGAAGTAGGAGTTCAGCATCTTCCGAGGGAGCTGCTCCCTGGTGACCAAGCTGTGTACAGCTGGTGGCAGGAGAGTCCGTTGGACATTTCCTGCTCTATTCCCTGAACGCTGTGTCAGACTGTGAAATCGGGGAGTTACCTGTAGGGTATTTTCCTAGTTTGCTTAATTCAAAAAGCTGTAGAACCAACCTTTCAAATAACTGTGATTACTTTATGGAGGACTCCGGTGTTGCTACAATATTGGTTTGAAATTCTGTAAAGTGTAGCTTAAATGAATGTAAAATGGCAAGATGAAAGGGCTTATTTTATTACTCCTCTATCTGACCGCTTTTGAACTCGTCGTGTTTGCAGGAAATCATTGCCTTTAGCAAGTTTTCCATTTTACTTCTTTCAAGAGGATCAAAGTTTTAAAATGCTGGAAACGTCTGATTACTGTTATTACTCGTGTGTGTGCCGGTGCCAGCGGGTCCGAGGGAGAGAGTGGCTGTTCTCTTCATTGCTGCACCGGGGAATAAGGCGTGTGCTGCTCACAAGGAAAATGCTAATATTCTGAAAAAAAAAAAAGCATTTCTAGGCTTCTCTTCCTGGGTTGGGAGTGACTGTGGGGCTGGACCAAATTATATTTCCTGTGCTTTCAATTTCTATCCCTTAGATTTAAGAAGATGATTCCTGTTCCTGAGCAGAGTATGGTTCAGATGTTGTGCTACCTCCTCGAATGCCTCCTGACAGAGGAGAACACACCTCCTGACTGTCCCAAGGAGCTTTATGAACTTTACTTTGTCTTTGCTGCCATCTGGGCCTTCGGTGGATCGATATTTCAAGACCAGGTAAGAAGGAAGGTGCTGCTTCAGCATCTTTTATACAGGTTTTGGGTTTTTTTTCATGTTCTTTTGTGTTTTTTTTTTAATACTTTCCAAAACCTAGGGCTGTATCAGTAATGCTATTTTCTTGGGGCTCTCATATAGCTGATAATAAACTAGAAAGCTGAATGCAACAGTTCCTTTTGTGAAAGACTTGCTTATCTGGGGTGTAGCACTGGGGGAGAAGAGCCGAGGAGTCAGGTGATGTTTGCTTATGCAGACACAGGGCCACAAAGATGATGGAGGGAGTGGAGCATCTCCCACAGGAGGAAAGGCTGAGGGAGCTGGGTCTCTTTAGTTGGAGAAGAGGAGACTGAGGGGTGACCTTATTAATGTCTGTAAATATGTAAAGGGTGAGTGTCAGGAGGATGGAGCCAGGCTCTTCTCAGGGACATCCAGTGACAGGACAAGGGGTAATGGATGCAAGCTGGAACAGAGCAGGTTCCACTTAAATACGAGGATAAACTTCTTCCTGGTGAGGGAACACTGGCAGGGGCTGCCCAGGGAGGTGGTGGAGTCTCCTTCTCTGGAGACATTCCAAACCCGCCTGGAGGCGTTCCTGTGTGACCTGCTCTGGGTGTTCCTGCTCCAGCAGGGGGATTGGACTGGAGGAGCTTTCAAGGTCCCTTCCAATCCCTGAGATTCTGTGATTCTGTGGTGCAAACATGAGGTTAATTTATAGAAGGCTGTGGACATGCATAATATGATCAAATTAAGACTGGCATCAGATAAATACATCAGTGGAGCAGCCTTTCAGCCATCTGACTGTGCAGGTAGACACAAATCAGCTAGTGCTTTTGTCACCAACTGGCTTTTAATAAAGAGGTGGATGGCAAGAACTGACTGTCCTCATTCTGAGAGAAGTACCTAAGGAAGAGCAGTGGTCAGCAGGGCAGGCTGGGCTTTGGGGGTTATGTGCTTCTACCTAACCAGGAGAAACCAGAGGCCCTGCTCTTGCAGTGCTCTTTGCCAGGAGGATGCTGATGAGGGTGAGGCTGATGGTTGTGGGTGATCAGCTTGATATTCCCTACGGCCACTGGCTGGTGGTGGTCTCAGGCACAAGCTGCTGGGCTCAGCTGAGCTGTCAGTGGATGGACTTCCAGCTGTAGTGCTGGAGGGTGCAAGCTAGAGACTTAGATCTTCTTCAGCCAGGAGGATTAATCAGACCATAGTTCATTCCTGGTGTCTCTGACGTTCCAAGTATGCTCATGGCCTAGAGGAAGAGGAAGACAGGGCAACACTGTCCATGCTGCTTTCACAGTCCATTCATCCCATGGAATAATCGCTGCTGTCAGCCTCGGAGTCCATCAGCTTGCATTAGACAAGGTGGGTGTGATCTCCTGCGTGGGGATACTATGAGACAGTTTTCTCAAGGGCAGCAGTTGATACTGCACATTTTCAGCCCCCTTTCAGGTCTAGGTCCTTAAAATGCGGGAGGAGCCCAGAAAGTGACGTAAACTGGATGGCAGTATTCAGCAGATGACTTACCTCTGACAGATTGCTGTTGATATGAAGAAAACTCTTTTTTAGGGGACTGTAGGTTGTTAGAGGCCATAAAAAGAAGGGCCATGAAAATGATCAGGGAGTTAGAGTACCTTTGCTGTAAGGCCAGGCTGAGGGAGCTGGGGTTGTTCAGCCTGGAGAAGAAGAAGCTCTGGGGAGACCTAATAGCAGCCTTCCAGTATCTAAAGGGGCTACAGGGAGGCTGAGGAGGGTCTGAGGGTCTGTTTACAAAGGCCTGCAGTGACAGGATAAGGGGCAATGGCTTCAAGCTGGAGAAGAGCAGGTTTAGATTGGATATTAGGAATAGGTTCTTTACTCTGAGGGTGGTGGACCACTGGAACAGGTTGCCCAGGGAGGTGGCTGAAGTCCCTTCCCTGGAGATATTCAAGGTGAGGCTCAATGGGGCCCTGGGCAACAGTCTAGTTGAGGGTGTCCTTGCTGACTGCAGGGAGGTAGGTTAGATGACCTTTGGAGGTCTCTTCTGTCCTGGACCATTCTGTGATTCCAGTTGGGCTGAAACTCGGCTGTTTGGTGTAACAGCAGCACCTGAACAGCAGGGATCTTGGGAAGGACCTTCTCCAGCCTTGCCTGGGGGAAGCACAGTTTTGCTGCTGGCTCCAACCTCCCCATCTCTCCCCTGTTTCTTACACACAGGAGAGGAGAAATGGACGTTTCCTTTCACCCCAGTTCTGCCTCGTTTCCTGGCCGCATGGCTCAGTTTGGCACAGCAAGGCTCTTTCTTGATTCCCAAGGAATTGGAAAAGCTGCTGCTGCTTTACAGTTTCCAAGCTAACAGGAACAATGAACAAGAAGACTGCAGGCTGCATGGCAGAGCCCTGCTGCCGGGGTTGGGGCACCCTGAGCTCCCTACCATGGTTTCGTGCCCACACTGGCATGATGGCTTTCCACCTGGCATTGCTGTTCCCAGGTGATGGCTGGGCAAGCCAGAGATTTTTCATGTTACTGGTTCAGAGGCAAGCAGGAGAAACCTGAGGCACTTGCAGAGGGGTCTTAGAGCCCACGTGGCACCTAAAATCCTAGGTTTTGAGTACCAGGTTTTCAGCAAGTAGAACACAAGCAATGGGAATAGCTGCAAAACCTGCTGGTGGAATCATAGTGTCGTTCAGGTTGGAAAAGACCCTTGGGGTCATCAAGTCCAACCATCAACCCCACTCTACAAAGTTCTCCCCTACACCAGATCCCCCAACACCACATCTAAATGACTCTTAAAACACATTCAAGGATGGTGGCTGAACCCCCTCCCTGGGCAGCCCATCCCAGGCTCTGACCACTCTTGCTGGGAAAAATTCTTTTCTAATGTTCAGCCTAACCCTACCCTGATGCAGCTTGAAGCCATTCTCTCTCGTTCTAGCACTGATTACCTGTGAGAAGAGACCAGCACCAACCTCTCTATAATGTCCTTTCAGGCAGTTGTAGAGAGCAATGATGTCTCCCTTCAGCCTCCTCTTCCTCAAACTAAACAGTCCTAAAGGTACAGTTGGCATCTGCTGGAACTGCTCACTCTGGTTCTGCCCAGTCTCTGCTAGGAACCTGTTTGTTGGTTGTATCCCCTGGTCAGAGTGTACCTCATCCTCAGGTCTAAAGCAGATCATCCTGATCTGTGGGTCTGCCCAGTGACAGGGCAGTGCTGTGGAGGGCTTATTGACCCATGACTGATCTCTAGAGGGCTCATTTCAAGCTGTGTGTGATCTGGAGTGTGTGTGGGAGGTCTCTCCACAGACCTGACAGCAGAGGTCCTTCCCCAGCTGGGGTGCAGCCATTTGCAGCAGCTGCTCAAGTGCTCTCTGAGGTCTCCTCATGTTGTTTCCATCTGCCTCAATGCTGGACCCGACAGCATCTGCTGGGCTCCTCACATTTGCTTCACGCCAAGGAGCAGATGCTTCAGAAAGGGATAAACAACCCAGCCCAGGCTGAGCTTGGTGCTGATCTGGTGCCATCATCCCTTGTGGCCGCTGAGTGACCTGTGTGAGACTAGTTCTCTTGATCTTTGTGGAGGACTTTACATTCCATTTCCTACGTGCCAGCTGGAACACACTCACCCCTCGTGCTGTCAGTGTGGGGTGACTTAAAAAACCCAAACAACCACAAAGCTGGGAGAGCACTGCTTGTCCTTGCTTCAGCAGTACCAGCTGCTCTCTAATTACAGGAGCTCAGAGCTCCTCGAGCATTTAAGCAGAGGGACTCTGTCCCCCCCCAGTGCCATAGCAGAGCCAGTCCCCAGCATGGCAGGGTCCCCAAGGACTGGTGGCCATGGCGTGGTGGGCTCTGGCCATGTGGGTGGCAGGAGGAACCGCACTGCCCAGGGGCACCATCCTGCAGGGAGACCTGACTCGGAGCTGGGAATAGACTCCCATTGCTGCCTGTGATGCTCTGCAAATGTCAGAGCTGAGAGCACGAGGATCCAGTGGTCTGAGCGAGGGGAAACCTGATGAAAAACGATCCAATATAAAATCTGTTTATTGCTCTCCACTGGAGGTGCCCTTCAGGCTGACCTTTTGGTGCCAAAATGTCAGGAGAAAGATTCTAGAAGGCTTCCCGCTACTCTGTGGTCGTTGGTGGGGAGCGGGTCCCCTGTATGAAAACACATGATAGATTTGCCATTTCCAGGCTCTGAAATTAGGGGCAATCCATAGGGTGTGTTTGTTAAGACAGCAGTTGAAGTCTGACACTGCTCTGGCAGGGAAGCCGGGGCTGGAGCCGGGGGATGCAGAGCCCAGGTGCAGCTCAGGGCAGCTTGCATTGCAGGGCACACAGCAGCTTTTGGCAGCAATGCACATCCTGCTCTGCTGCCGGCACAGAGGAGTTACAACAACGGCAGAATGGAAAATGATAGCTCTTCTGCCTCTCTGCACGAGACCACAGAATCAGGGATTCTTATAATGTGGTTTTTTTAAATCCTCTGTTTTTTTGAAGGATAGTGGCTCAGGAGACCTTACAGAGCCACTTCATAGAATCCTTACAGACCTTACTTCATAGAATCATAGAATCATTCAGGTTGGAAGAGACCCTTGGGATCAAGTACAACCATCTGCCCTACTCTACAAGTTCTCCCCTACACCAGATCCCACAACACCACATCTAATGGGGACTCCACCCCCTCCCTGGGCAGCTGATTCCACTGACTGACCACTCTCTCTGGGAAAATTTTTTTCTTAATGTCCAGCCTAACCCTCCCCTGCTGCAGCTTGCAGCCATTCCCTCTTGTTCTGTCGCTCATTGCCCGTGAGAAGAGACCAGCACCAATCTCCCTACAATGTCCTTTCAAGCAGTTGTAGAGAGTGATGAGGTCTCCCCTCAGCCTCCTTTTCCTCAAACTAAACAGTCCCAGCTCCCTCGATTGTTCCTCATAACATTTATTCTTGAGGCCCTTCACCAGCTCCGTGTCCCTCCTCTGCACTCGCTCCAGCCCCTCCAGATCTCTCTTGTGCTGAGGTGCCCAGAACTGGACACCAGACTCAAGGTGTGGCCTCCCCAGTGCTGAGCACAGGGGGACAATCACCTCCCTACTTCAGCTAGTCACAATGTTTCTGATACAAGCCAGGATGCCCTTGGCCTTCTTGGCCACCTGGGCACTCTGCTGGCTCATGTTCAGCCCCTTGTCACCCAGCACCCCCAGGTCCTTTTCTGCCAGGCAGCTCCAGCCACACCTCCCCAAGTCTGTAGCCATCCATGGGGTTGTTGTGGCCCAAGGGCAGGCCCAAGTGCAGGACACTTGGTTCAGTTCAGCCTCAAACACAGCTTTCCTGGTGGAGGTTCAGAAGCCTGTGGCCAATGTGGTGGTCCCACTGGGCTTCTGGCCATTGAGTGGCGATGGGAGGAGACCTGCAGGGGCCCAAGGAAGAAACTCTGCAGCTAAAGCTGAATTATGCATCCGGTATTTCACAGACATCTTTTTACCAGCACTTTTCTCCTCCTTCTCCCATCGCTTCTCCCCCAGGCAGACGGCTTCAGTCTGCATGGGAAGATGTTCAGGCAGAGTGACCGGCCCCATGTCATGGAGAAGACCTGGGGTAGGGAAAGGGACTAAGCACATTTTGTAAGTCCTGGCCCAGCATCTAAAGCAAAACTTTCACCCCAGCTCTTAAAAAAAATCAGATGCTCCAAAATCTCCATGTGTAGAAAGATATAGTGGGCAAGGCAGGGAAAGACAAGGAAGTGGGCGCTTCGGAATCATACGGCAGCGCTGGGACACAGCAGAGCCAAAGGAGCACAGTCATGGGATCATGGAATCATTTAGATTGGAAAAATCCCTTAGGATCATTGAGTCCAGCCAAAAACCCAACACTGCCAAGTTCACCACTAACCATGTCCCTCAGCACCACATCTGCCCAGCTTTTAAACACCTCCAGGGTTGGTGACTCCACCACTGCCCTGGGCAGCCTCTTCCAAGGCTTGACAACCCTTTTATGGAAGAATTTTCTCCTTATATCCATCCTAAACCTCCCCTGGTGCAACTTGAGGCCCTTTCCTCTTGTCCCTCACCTTGGGAGAAGAGACCAACCTCCCCTGGCTACACCCTCCTTTCAGGGAGTAAAGAGTGAGAGAGAAGGTCTCCCCTCAGCTTCCTTTTCTCCAGACTGAACCCCCCAGCTCCCTCAGCCATTCCTCATGGGAACTGTGCTCCAGACCCCTCACCAGCTCTGTCACCCTTCTCTGGACCCACTCCGGCCCCTCAATGTCTTTCCTGGTGTGATGGGCCCAAAACTAGACCCAGTACTTGAGGTGGGGCCTCGCCAGTGCCCGGTACAGACTGGACACTGCCTTAGTCCTGCCAGGTGCTTTGGTGCTCTGGTATCTCCAGTCCTGCTTCTCCAAAACACTGTGGTTTGAAAAGAGGCCAAAAGACAACAGCTAAGTATTAAGAGAGTGCTGTGATTGATGAGAAGAGGCTTTAGTCTGCATCCTCTGCCTAACCATGACCACAGATGTAGACGGATGTTGTGTCCTTGTCTGTTGGAAGCAGGAGGCACCAGGAATCAATCAAGCAGTCTGTTTAGTCACAGGCACGTATTTCTCTTCCCAATTGATCCATCTATCTCATCTCAGACACGGCAAGAGTGATCAACACAGAGGATGAATTATTTAGGTGAATAAATAGGAATGATGAGGAGAAATGAAGAAAATGAAAAATTAGTCTTAATAATAGGAAAAAGAATAAGATCATTATGCTGTGGAATATATTTTAAGGACCAGTCCTACTCTGATGGACTGGGATGAGTAACATTCTCCATCCCTAATCCATTTCTCCAGGTGAGCATATTTTCTCCCCTTTTTGTCTTGCAGCTGGTGGACTACAGAGTGGAGTTCAGCAAGTGGTGGGTGGCGGAATTCAAGACTATCAAGTTTCCCTCTCAGGGCACAGTCTTTGACTTTTACATTGATCCAGAAACAAAGAAGTTTGAGCCTTGGTCTAAACTTATTCCCCAGTTTGAATTTGATCCAGAAATGCCATTACAGGTAGGTGAACCCTGTGAGCTTTTTTTCTGGGAGGAATACACGCATTTTAGTGACTCTGAGCAGGCATTTCAGTGAAGTCTCCTAAAGCTCAAGCACTTCATAATAAGGAGGCATAATCTAATTACCCATCCCTCTGTACCGTGCTGTGGCTGAGAAGGCACATCCTCCACCCAGCTTCCAAATGGGAGTGGTGTACAGGAGGGGAAGGCTCAGGACCACGCCAGCGTCCCAGGAGCTGGTGTGCCCAAGCTGCTGGATGTGGCCTGCAGAGAGAAGTGGGATGGGAGACGACGTGGTGACAAAGACCCTGCAATGCCACATCTTCATTCTGCATGAAAATAGTGATTTTTTTATGATTTGGACAAAACCCAAGCGGGTTTTGGTGGGAACCCAACCCAAGCAGGTAGTGAATTGCGTTCACCAGCGTTTCTTTCCTTTCAGAAGTGCTGCAGCGAGCGGGTGACTAGTAAAAATTGCTACTGTTTTAGCAAAGCGTGTTTCTTGGGAGTTCCAGATGCTGCTCCCACCATCCAGCTGCCAGGGTTCCACCTGAACCAGACAGTTTGATTTTAACCATTGGGAGCAGCGTGTCCTTCCCTTCCTCTTGCAATCTGGAAACTGGGATCGCCTCACCTCATTCCTGACTCTCCCAATTCTCCTCCTCCCCAGACCATGGTTATGGGGACAGGGGTGGAGAAACTCACTGCTCCTTATGTCCCTCTCAGGCCTGCCTGGTGCACACCACTGAGACGGTCCGGGTGCGGTACTTCATGGACAGGCTCCTGGAACGCCAGCGCCCCGTGATGCTGGTGGGCAGCGCTGGCACGGGGAAGTCAGTGTTGGTGGGAGACAAGCTCTACTCACTGGACACAGACACATACGTGGTGAAGAAGGTCCCATTTAACTACTACACGACCTCCGCCATGCTGCAAGGTAAATTCAGCAGGGGACTAGGAAGAGGATGAGGGTCTGGAGCATCTCCCAGCTGAGGAAAGGCTGTTCGGGTGGAGACCAGACTGAGAGGGGATCTCATCGATGCTGAGTGATATCTAAAAGGCAGGTGGCAAGAGGATGGGGTCAGGCTCCTTCCCAGTGGTGCCCAGTGATAGGGCAAAGGGCAATGGGCACAAACTGGAACAGGGGAAATTCCATGAGGAAAACATGAGGAAAATCTTCTTTCCTGTGAGGGTGGCAGAGCCCTAGAAGAGGCTGCCCAGAGAGAAGGTGGAGTCTATGTCTCTGGAGACATTCAAGCCCCCCCTGACGGATTCCTGTGCAAAGTGCTCAGGGTGACCCTGCTCTGGCGTAGGGTTGGACTGGATGATCTCCAGAGGCTGACCCCTGCCAGTCTGGAATTCTGTGAGGCAGTGGCTGAGACACAGGACATCTGTCTGGGAGGTTTCTGAATTCCTGGGAGCACCCATTGGGGTTTGGAGTGGGATGTGCACCATGTGCCATGGCCCGTTCCTTTGTGGGCCCTGCACTAACATCCCCAGACTCTTAAATCCCACTGTGAAATTCAGCAGCCCCCCGGTTTTGGGGAAGATGGTATTTTCCAACATGATGATTTGAATTCTGAGCACCATAACTCTGGTTTGGGGCTGTGCCAAAGCTCACACTTAACTCTCTTGCTGTTCTGCACAGCTCCTGCTCCACTTAGAGTCGTAGAATAGAGTCACAGAATGGTTAGAGTTGGAAGGAACCTTAAACATCATTGAGTTCCAATGCCCTGCCAGGGGTGGGACACCTCCCACGAGACCAGGTTGCTCAAAGCCCTATCCAGGCTGGCCTTGGCCATACTTGAAGTACTTGGCATACTTTAATATGCTCCAGTTTCAGCCCATGCTGAGCAGGATGGGTTTCTTGGCTGGGATCCAAACTGTCCTCAGGGTGCAGTGACATGAATTGCATCCCAATTAGTCATGAGGAGGGTGTATGTGCTGGCTGTAAGCTGGGCCTGCCCCTTCCCATTCCCGGTGTGTCCTCCCCATCCTGCTGCAGCCATGGAGCCTCTTGGGGGAGCCTCAGGGCTCGCTGACCCTGCAGAGCTCGGAGCCCCAGGGATTTTCTGGCCCTGGGGAAGTCTATAAGAGTATTGCTGATGAGGATGGTGGCAGATCATGGAAAAATTAAATGTGAGACCAAGATAAGGTCAGTTTTGGTGTGTAGCCTCTTCAGAAACGAAGAGAAAGGAGGGGACTCTTGAGAAGTGGCTCATTTTGGAACAATGTTTTCATTTGCTGGTTTTGGGGGATCTGGTGTAGGGAAGAACTTTGCAGAGTGGGGCTGATGGTTGGACTCAATGATTCCAAGGGTCTTTTCCAACCTGAATGATTCTATGATTTTGACTTGACCTAAAGGGAGATAAAATGTTTTTTTTACATATAATTATTAATCAGGATGGAAACAACCTGGTTTATTTCTAATTCAATAACAGCTGTGGGTGACCCCCTGTGGCATTTTCTCTGGTGTGTTGTGACTGCATTCCTCTTGCTGTGGCACTTGTTGGGTTCTCAGTCCATGGCCCTGGACCTCTGGTCTTCTGCCCTCCTGGCCCTCTGCTCCTCCCTCAGCTGTAGCCCTGTACCTCATTTGGTACATTTCTGCTCCAGGTCTCCCTGGAGAAAATTGCAATAAATGTTGGGGGGTTGTGGGGTGTTTTTTGGCTTTGGGATGTTTTCCCCCCCTACCTTGCCAGCAGGCAAGAGGAGCCACGTTTGCTTAGTCCCATTTGCAAGGACTGGTTCTTTCAGGTGCTGATTTGAACCTGGGGGGTTTGCAGGGAGAGAAGACCCTTCCTTGTTATTATGGGATAGAGCTTTGAATGAAAGTGTAGCTTTTGCAAACATGTCACTCGATCCCCAGTAATTGCATTTCAGTGTGATGAATCCCCTGCATACTTGTTTAACCTCAAATAGGGCCGATTTTATATGTTAATAAAGGACTAATTGAATTTCAATTAAATGCTTATTTGAAACACTTAATTGAACTTGCTACCAGAAATTTCAAATATTGTGGGTTTATTGAAGGAGGAGAGACTTCACTGAGGAAAGATTCATCATTTTTCTTAGCACAATTCAGTTCTTTGGGCTTTAACTGCCTGTGACTTCCTCACTTATTTTGAAGGCAACACCAAGCTCTTATTTTGAAGGCAACTCTGCTGAGCAAAGGCTGAGGGATTCGAGTCTTTTTAGTCTGGAGAGGAGAAGACTGAGGGGGGATCTGATCAGCACCTATAAATACTTCAAGGGTGGGTGTCAGCAGGATGAGGCCAGTCTTTTTTCAGTGGTGCCCAGGTACAAAACAAGAGGCAGTGGGCACAAACTGGAGCATAGGAAGTTCCATCTGAACATGAGGAGGAAGTTCTTTCCTATGAGGGTGGCAGAGCCCTGGAAGAGGCTGTGCAGAGAGGTGGTGGAGTCTCCATGTCTCTGGAGACATTCAAACCCTGCCTGGACATGTCCCTCTGCAACCTGCTCTGGGTGGACCTGTTCTGGCAGGGGTTTGGACTAGATGATCTCTACAGGTCCCTTCCAACCCCGTATCGTTCTGTGATTCTGTAAATGAGACAAATTCTGCCCCCACCTTCTGGAGAGCAGTGACCCCTGAGGATGCTCTCCCACCACAGGGGCTGGGCAGAGGAAAGCTGCTTCTTTTTGCTTTTCTCCTCACTGAGTCCATAAAGGTTGCTTGAGCTGCAAAGGAATCAATAACCTATAAAACATTGTATTGCAGCAGCATGGGGTGATTTTTATTAAATATCAGCCCAGCATTCTAAATATTTCCCACGTTTTATATTCCAGAGTTCCAGGGCGTTGGAACTAGATGTCTTTAAGGACCCTTCCAACCCCAATCGTTCTATGATTTGGGGCAATTCAGTCTGAAAAACCTGCCCAAGGGTCCTTGCCCTGAGTAGGGCTTCCAGCTGCTCAGTGGCCACAGCCTGGGGAGAGCCACTGTCCTGCTGGTGAGCAGCATCCTCTGCCAGGACTAACTCTTCCTCCCCCAAAGCCATAAACAGCTGGGATGCAGTATGAGGGGCTATGGGGGGAGCCCTATCTGTCCAGGACACAGCTTGGCTCCTCCCAGGGCTGCATGGTATCAGGTTGGGCTGAGAAACCACTTTTGTTATGCAGCAGTGATCCCCCTAGTAGCTTAGTTTTGCACCTCTGCCTCTGTACAGGTGTGCTCGAAAAGCCTCTGGAGAAAAAGGCTGGCAGAAATTACGGCCCTCTGGGTACCAAGAAGCTGATCTACTTCATTGACGACCTGAACATGCCTGAAGTGGACGCCTACGGCACGGTGCAGCCCCACACGCTCATCAGGCAGCATCTTGACTATGGCCACTGGTAGGAGCTGCTCGGGCTTGGTCAACTGAGACCTTTCTTTTCCTCAGCTGCAGCAATGGGGATGGGGTTTGAGAGAGGGTGAAAGCATGGTCCCCCCATCCCTTCTCCCCTCCCCCCCTGCCATCACACCCACCTGTGCTGGGCTGGAGATGGCTCTGGGTGAGCCCAGTGCTCTGCACCCATGGGGCTTTCCCTGTCCTGGCAAACAAACTCACTTACTGGTAGCCCAGCTGAGAGGAGCAAAGCTCCACTCTCTTTGTGGGTTGTGGCCATGGTCCCAGGGCAAAGCCTGCAAGGGCAATGGAATGCTTGGCCTTAGTGCCTGCTGTGGAGGAAGATCCAGAGATTTATCCTGGGCAGGAAGGAATATCAGGCTGTGGATGTTGGGTAAGTTGGGCAGAAATAGGGCTTTGCTGGTTCCTGGGGGCATGGGGACACAGCACACTATGTGTCCCCTCCCAGGCACCACCAGGCTTTCTGCCTGCCAGGGTTTTGCAGGCTCTGGGTCCCCTCTGGCAGCCCAGCCAGGCTGCAGGGACTGAGAGGGGGCAGAACTTGCTGCAGCCTGTTATGGTTTGAGGAACCCACAACTATTTCTTGCCATTTAGACAATTACTCTATCACCTGATGACCTCACCCAGGAAGGGGAATGGAGGAAAATCAAGGAAACAACATAAGGATTGAAATATAAATAGATTTAACAGAATAAGAAAGACTAGATAATTAACAGTAACAACACTGAAGAACCAGGATTGCTCCCAGTGCCCATATAAAATAAAAAGGACCATCCCCAGCCCATTCCCTGGCAGAAGCCATGTGCTCCCCACAGGGACAGCCAGTGTAGGACCCTGCAGCGCTGTGGCTTCAGGAGGAAGGGAAGGACTCAGGGCTCCGACACCAGGGCAAGGAGCTCTCAGGAGGGCAAGGAGTTCTCAGGAGGCAGCCATCGAGGGTGAGAGAGAGAGAGAGAGAGAGAGAACTCCTCAGCAAACTTCCTAATTGATATTGGATGTGACGTTCATGGTATGAAATAACCCTGTTGGCAGCTTGGGTCAAGTGCTCGGATCTTACTCCTCTGTGTCCCCATACCTGCAAAGCTTGAAAACACTGAGACCTTGCAACCCCCATCCCAGCCCTGGCTGTAAATATTGTCACAAATTCAGACACCAGAGCATTCTAAAAGTGCAATTTTCCCAGGCATTCGAAGAGAAATTAGTCTTGTGTGTCTCAAACCAGGACATAACCCTTGGGCTTCCCTGGTCCCAGTGGGGATGTTGCTCCCAGGGCTGGTCCCCAGATCTGCTGATGGAGTCCCTGCACGCTGTGCAGGCAGCGTGTGGGCAGGTGCCCCGGCAGCAGGCAGCCTGCTGGCCCCTCTCCCAGCCTGCCTCCAACCAGATGGATTCCTGCAGTCTTCTACAATTTCCAGGCACGTGGCTGCTGCAACCTGTAGTTGCTCAGCTGTGTTTGCTCAGTGTTTGTAGTAAGTTTATAGAAACATTATCTACAGGTTGTTGTAGCTGAAAACTTTCAACCAAGAGCAGAATTTGTGTGTGGCTGGCCATGTACTGGTGTGCAGGCAAGTCTGGGTCCTGCCCTGGTGAGATCACAGAATCTCAGGGATTGGAAGGGACCTTGAAAGCTCATCCAGTCCAATCCCCTGCTGGAGCAGGAACACCTAGAGCAGGTCACACAGGAACACCTCCAGGCTGGTTTGGAATGTCTCCAGAGAAGGAGACTCCACCACCTCCCTGGGCAGCCCCTTCCAGTGTTCAGTCACTCTCACTGTGAAGAAGTTTTTCCTCATATTTTAACTGGAATCTCCTCTGTTCCAGCTTGCATCCATTACCCCTTTTTCTATCATCGTATCTTACTGAGAAGAGCCTGGCTCCATCCTCCTGACACTCACCCTTTACGTATTTATAAATGTTAACAAGGTCACCCCTCAGTCTCCTCTTCTCCAAGCTCAAGAGACCCAGCTCCCTCAGCCTTTCCTCCTATGGGATGCAGAATTCGACCCCACGTGCCGTCAGCAGCCATGGATGCTGCATGGATGCATGCTGGGGAGATGCACCGGCTGCTGTCACCCTGCCACTGTCATCCTCCTGCTGCTGTCACCTTGTTGCTGTCACCCTGCTGACGTCACTGCCACTGCTTTTGTTTTGCCCCAAGGTACGACAGGACCAAGCTGTCGCTGAAGGAGGTCACCAACGTGCAGTACGTGACGTGCATGAACCCCACCGCGGGGAGTTTCACCATCAACCCTCGTCTGCAGGTAGGGCCCCGCGCAGGGGGTGTGTTTTGAGGGGGGGGTTATTTAAGCACAAGGACAGAGGCAAACAACTGGCAAGAGGCAACCAGACCCTGCTGTCATTTTATTAGTAGAAATGGCATGAATCTCTTGAGTGAGTGCAGTGGTGAAGCAGCAGACAGGCTCCCTTAATCCCTTGTTTGGTTTTTCTCACCTTCTGCTGCTCAGGTGGAGGAAGAAGTCATGGGGGTGCCAGGGGGCTGAACACATACTGTCAGGACAGCCTTTTGGTTCATACAGACAGATTTTGCCTTCATTTAGCTAATATTTACCTCTGGAACATAGTTCATTAAAGCCTCTTGGTTTCTAAAATTTCCTGATGGAGCTAGCAGTATATTCTCTTTAAAAAGAGGTGTGGGGGGAAAACTGAAACAAAGAAAACCAAAATAAAATGTCCCAAAACAGTGCAAGTGCTGATAGTAACACAAGTATTGATTTGGGAAGAGATCTTAAACCTCAGAGCTCGATTTTTGGGAACTGCCAGGCTCAGTGTGGGTCATGGAACTGGTTATTATCAGCTCTGAGGTCACAGACCATTCTCTCCCAGGGAGAGGCTACTCAGAGGCTATTCCCTGTGCCTGCAGATCAAACCTGCTGAGCTGGAGTCCCAGGGGGACATCCAGAGGGATGGTGCCTTTCCCAGCTCTGTGTCTGGTATTTGCTGTGCCATAGGAGAGGGCTTGGTGGGTGAGCAGCAGTGGAGAAACGCCCTGAGAAATGGGTGCCCGTGTCAGAACAGCTGAAAGTCAGTGGGGCAACTCCTGTGGGGACAGATCCTGTGACAGCACAGCACAATGGACCTGCTGGCTTTTGGGGAGCCTGGATAGCAGAAACCAAAACTCATACACTCCTGGAGAGACCTTATGATCAGAGTCAACCCTGGCCTTGGCCCCTCTTTGGCAAAGAGATTGGTGATGTTAAAAAGACAGGCTGAGAGAACTGTGGGGCTTCATTCTTGAGAAGAGAAGGCTTCAAGGAGACCTTAGAGCCTCTTCCAGTCCCTAAAGAGAGCCTACAGGAGAGATGGGGAGGGACTCTTAATCAGGGAGGGGAGCCATAGGACAAGGGGGAAGGGTTTTAAACTGATAGAGGGGAGAATGAGTTGAGATCTCAGGAAGAAATTCTTTGGTGTGAGGGTGGTGAGACACTGGCACGGGTTGCCCCGAGAAGCTGTGGCTGCCCCATCCCTGGAGGGGTTCAAGGCCAGATTGAGGGGGCTTTGATCGACCTGGTCTGGTGGGACGTGTCCCTGCCCAGGGTCCAGGGATGGGACTGAATGATTTTTAAGGTCTCTTCCAACCCAAACTGTTCCATGATTCTGTGATTCTAAAATGAAATGTCCTGTGGCTGCATACAGTCATCTCCTCTGTCTCTTCAAGTTCCAAATCAATAAGGGAACAATCTTCCAGGGGTTGTTCCCAACAGATATGGCAACTGGGTTTTATCAGCAGCTGATGGGCCTTTCAGGGGCCTTTGGAGACCTTCAGCTGTTCAATGGACTGACCTTCCAGTTTAGTAATTGAGAAAAGCAGTTGAAAACTGCTTGTTTAGAGAGCAGAATGATGGCATTTCCCAGCCATTCTTTGCTGGGAAATCCAAAGGGGGAAATAGACTCGTTCAGGTGGACTGAAAATCATAGAATCATTGAGCATCATAGCAATCATTGACTTGGAATGATTGAGTTGGAAGGGACCTTGCAAGATCATCTGGACCCACCTCTCATGGAAAAGAGAGCCTAGATAGGACCTAGCACTGTGCACAGTTACATCAAGTCCCCAAGGGCATTTTGGTTGAGATGTGGTTGTCTGTCTTTCTGACCTTGTCCTTTCCCTTCCTCAGCGTCACTTCTGTGTCTTCGCTCTCTCCATTCCTGGTCAGGATGCCTTGTCCAGGATCTACAGCATCATTTTAATGCAGCACCTGACAAGTGGGAATTTCTCAGGGGCTGTGCAGCAATCAGCTCAGCAGCTGATGGCCCTGGCCCTGGCCCTGCATCAGAAAGTGGCTTCTACTTTCCTGCCCACGGCTGTCAAGTTTCACTACGTTTTCAACCTGAGAGACTTATCCAATATCTTCCAAGTAAGTGCAACTACTGTCCTGTGGCACTTGGGCCTTGTTCCATGGGAGGCCATTCCCCTGGCCCAGCTGGCCTTGGTGAGCAAATGCAGTCTTCCATTTAGCAGGTACACAGCGTTAGTACCCCTGAGTAAAGGGGGTGACATCAGGCCACTCCCTAACTCCTGACTGGTTTTGGATGGTTTCTATCACCCATGGCTTTGAGGAACATCAGTGAGAAGCTTATTTGCTTTGCAGCCTCCTGTGGGGATGAATATTTCCAGAAGGAAGTGCAGGTTTGGGGTTGGAAGGGACCTGAAGGGACCTTTGGGCTCCTGACTTCAGGAGCAACTGGTGATGTGATGTGATGTAATAGAATCCTAGAATCATTCAGGTTGGAAGAGACCCTTGGGATCATCGAGTCCAACCATCAGCCCCACTCTACAAAGTTCTCCCCTACACCAGATCCCTCAACACCACATCTAATAGACTCTTAAACACAGTCAGAGATGGGGACTCCACCACCTCCCTGGGCAGCCCATTCCAGTTCCTGACCACTCTTGCTGTGAAAAACTTTTTCCTCATGTCCAGCCTAACCCTCCCCTGCTGCAGCTTGCAGCCATTCCCTCTCCTTCTATCGCTCATTGCCCCTGAGAAGAGACCAGCACCAACCTCTCTACAATGCCCTTTCAAGCAGTTGTAGAGAGTGATGAGGTCTCCCCTCAGCCTCCTCTTCCTCAAACTCAACACTCCCAGCTCCCTCAATGGTTCCTCATCAGATTTGTTCTCCAGGCCCTTCCCTCGCTCCAGCCCCTCCAGATCTCTCTTGTGCTGAGGTGTCCAGAACTGGAGTGATGGAGCTGGGTTTTAATTTGTGAGCCTGTCTCACACCTGTAGATGTGGGGGTTAATGGCACTGCTCCACCACTCAGGGACAGGATTTAATGCACTGAAGCAGGTGGTGGGTACTCAAGGAGCTACTGGCCCTGAGGCAGGAGAGCAGGAGCTATTCAGCTGCTCTGCCTGGAACCAGTACAGCTTGTTGGCCTGTATTGGTACATCCCCTTAGCTTCTTGGTGGCCAGGAACTCAGCGTGTGCATGAAGTATGGCATTTAAAGAGTTGGTAAATAAATCAAACCCAGCTTTGACTCAGTTGCTGAACTTGAATCACCAGTGGATCCAGTTCTGTACTGAGGGGACGTTGTTCAGCTTTGGAAATGTTTTCTTCCAACAGTGGAGATTTTTTTGTATTTTCTTTTCTTCCCCAGAAATCTCATGCTTTGAAGCAGTAGGTATTACTGCAAAAAGAGCCTTTCAGAGTTTGAGGCTGATTAATGAAGTTTGAGAAAGTCCTCAGCAGCCAAATTGAGAGGTTTGAAACACCCTAACCTGTTGTAAAACCCCAGTTTCCAATTTGTTACTGTCCTTATTACTGTCTGTTTTACAAAGTAGGTACTGAATGTTCAGTGCTTTGTGGTCCAGCCCGTCAGACTGGGGTTGAAGTGATGACAGACAGTGGGAAATCTGAGAACAAGACCTTGAAAATAACTCCATTGTGTCTAGAAGGAATCAGACCTGTCACTTGTGCTCAGCTGAACATCAGCAGCCTTTGGCGTTCGATGTGGGTCATGTTAAATCCTGGCTTCTAGTTAATCTGTGATTTGAAAGGCAGAGAGAGAGAAGAGAAGCATTTCAATCAGAAGCTTTGATTTGAACTGTGGTCTGCTTGAAGGTTGTGGGATCTTAGAAAATGTCCTGCCAGATGTAGATGCTGGGCCAGGCGGTAGGAGCAGTGACAGGAGCTCGGACTGGTTTATCCTGTGGTTCTAGGAGGAATGAGGGGGTCTGGCTGGTTGGTCTCAAAATGTTTCAATTGTGGTTCAGTTTTTCTTGAAATCCTTACTTACTTTTTATTATTCATTCTTGCTTATTTGCTTACCTTAAATATTCTTGGGTTTTTGAGATCTTCTGCTTTCCTGTTTAGATCTGCTAGAACACAACTCATTTCCCAAAACAGAGTGTGAAAGCAGCTTTGGAATCAGAATTGCGTATTTCCATGCCTTTGTTACGTCTTCATAAATCCAGAATTTAGCTCAAGCTCTCTAATCCAACCCCCTGTGCAGGCAGGGCCAACTTCAAACTTAGGTCAGGCTGATCAGACGAGTTGTGAATGTTTCCAGGGCTGGAGTTCTAATTCTCCCTGGCCCTTTTTGTCTCTGGACTTCACCTTCAGCAGGACAGCCCTTAGTGCCTCAGCATTGTACTCAGTGGTGCCACTGCTCCTCTGGCATCAGCTGGCCAAGAGGCATGGGTTGAAACTTTGGTTCAGGCCCTCACATAGGAAGAAGCCAGTCTCTCCTGCGGTCTCTCCTGTCTCTCCTCAGCGTTGTGTCTGTGTGCCTGCCATGGTGGGGGCTGGCTCCCCAAAGGGGAACATGAGTCTCCAGGGAGGTAGGGATGGTCAGAAGGGCTGTGAGCGAAGGTCCAAAGGGAGAAGGACCCAGCACCAGGCAGGGTTTTTCTGATAAACACGCACGCACATTTGAGTCACTGCTGACCTGGAAACCCACTTGGATCTGGATTGAATGATGCTCCTTTTGGTAAAAACCTCAAAATCCATGATCATCTTTAACCCCCTGGGCTCATGGGCTGGTTTTGAATGGTTACAGAAGGCTCAGCAATAACTGTAAACCCCCTCTGTAATAAACCAGCTTAAATTTGCTGTGCCATTGCACTGGGAAATATTCAGAGTGAGGAGAGGCTAGAAACTGTAGTCCAGGATGATGGGCAAGAAGGGGCTGGACTAAGATTAGGCAAGATCTGCAGGAATGGCAGCGCTGTCTCTTCCTCCTTGCTCTACATCACTTACTGTCAGGGACACTGCTGTCACAGGGGCAAGGTCACCCTTCAGTCTCTTATAATCCTTTGGGCTCCTCAGACGGTGTTAGCTGCGACTTTCCCCCTGCAGCAGGTCCCATCTGTGGTTAAAGCCTGACACTACTTGCCTTGTGTTTCTGCAGCACCTTCTTGTGCCTCTGGGTCCCACCAGGCACCGCAGAGTTAAATTGATTGGTACGCTCCAGGCAATTTAGCCTTGATTAAAGAAGACAGGTCTCTGCAGTGACAGAGTGGTGGATTATGCTTTTTAAAAATATATTCCCTGCTGGCTCACACCAGAGAAAGCCCTGTTGCTGTCTTTCTTTCCATTTGAAAGGGTTACCATGGTATTATGCTATAAATTATATCTGTCACTTGTGTAAAATAATAATCATAGACTCAGCAGGGTTGTATTTTGCTTTTTATTCCCGTTTCTAACAAGATTTTCCAGCAGTGTGTCACATTAAGATCCACAGCAACTCGGGGGGGGGGAAGCCTCCTTCCCTTCCCGACAGCGACGTGATGGCAGCACCTTCAGCTGCCCTCGGCCTCTGCATGGGCCCTCTCGCTCCTGTGCGTGGGGAGGGATCTCCATGTTCCCCCCTGGTTGAACTTGCTGAAGAGCCCCACAGAGCACATCAATTTATAGATGAAGTAAATGGTATTGCATGGAAGCGGGTCTTGCTTGGAAGGGTTCTGAGGTTCTGGGGGGAACCAGTGGTTGTGTCGACTAAAATAAGTCAAGAGAGATGGCTGGAGTGTGTGGCTGTGCTGGGTGGTTTGTGGAGACCATTCCTGGTCCGAGGATGGTGACAATGCAGTGTTTAAGGTAAATCTGTGGGTTAGGATTCATTAATGGAGCCCTGGAAGAAGCTGCTCCACCCCAGGACAGGGCTTCTGAGTGCCCAGATGTGCTGATGTTGGAAAGTGCAAGCTGACCCTGACTTGTTGCTGTTTGCAGAGCTCTGACAGGCAGCAGAAATATCTCCTGGGCTTCCCTCATCACAGGCATGGTGGGAGCAGAGCACCTCCTCCTGCTGGGAGAGGACACATTGCCTGGACAGTCTGACAGGGTCATGGGGGCTCTTCTGTCTCCTCTTCATGGAGATGGCAGGGGAAAAAAAAAAACACGCAATGGGCTGAGGTCATGTCCTTCCTCCTTAGAGCTGCGTCAGCCCATCTCCACTGGCAGCTCAATGCCTGACAGCAACATGGCAGAGAGGCCTTGTGTGTATTAACATGCTCCCTCTTTCTGTGCCAAACACACATCCTCTCCTGGGGTGGTTCATGAAGCTGCTGAGGAGCCCGCTGCTCAGAATTACCTGCTCATAAATCCTCGTCTGATGAGTCTTGGTTGGAGGGTGGTGATTTCCCCACAACCCCATGGGCACAGCCTCCTCCCCCTTAACACCTCTCCAGGAGTTTCACTATTTTATGGCTAATCACAGAATCTCAGGGGTTGGAAGGGACCTTGAAAGCTCCTCCAGTCCAATCCCCTGCTGGAGCAGGAACACCCAGAGCAGGTCACACAGGAATGCGTCCAGGCGGGTTTGGAATGTCTCTAGAGGACACTCCACCACCTCCCTGGGCAGCCCCTGCCAGGGTTCCCTCACCCTCACTGTGAAGAAGTTTTTCCTCATATTTAACTGGAATCTCCTCTGTTCCAGCTTGCATCCATTACCCCTTTTTCTATCATCGGATCTTACTGAGAAGAGCCTGGCTCCATCCTCCTGACACTCACCCTTAACATATTTATAAACGTTAACAAGGTCACCCCTCAGTCTCCTCTTCTCCAAGCTCAAGAGACCCAGCTCCCTCAGCCTTTCCTCCTGTGGGAGATGCTCCACTCCCTTCATCATCTTGGTCGTTGCTTCCTTGCGATGGAGGGAGCTTTCTGAACAGCTTTTGTCCCTTCTGGTGAGGAGGAGAAGCTGGAAATTGCACTGAAATACAATGTTGGTGCCTCAACAGCCAGACAGATAAAGCTTGCAGTGACGTGGCAAAGGGAAGGGATTATCCATTTCTTAGAGGGTTTTTTGTGTGCTGGCACCAGAGTCATCCAAGACATAGTGACCTGTGGCCACGCATCCTTCCCCCATCACAGCCAGAGACACTGTGGCCTCTCCTGGGGGCTCAGCCTCCCCCACAGAGCGTCCCCGTCCGAGATGCAGTGGGTTGAGTTGGGCAGGAGCCTGGTGTTTGCTGGGAGGAGCAGTGGCCAGTGTTTGGAAGGGGAGAAAAGAGGAGGAGTCTCTCTCAGATGTTCTGTTGGCAAAGCTGTAACCAGCTCAAATGTGGACTTTCTTCCCTCCGAAGCTGCCCTGCCACGGGCTTGCATCCAGAGCCGGGGGTGTCTTTCGAGTGACTCAGTTATTTGCTGTTGGTGGTGGGTTGGTGGGGTTTTTATTTTCAAATCATTTTAGGACCTGAAGAGCTCTCTCTCTCTTTGAGTTGTCAGCTCTTCTCACTAATATTGTGGGTTTTTTTTTGGTCTGAAATAAATAAAAGAGCAATTTTGGCAGCTGTGGTGACAAACGTGAAACCCAGGCGGTTTGTGCCGCGGGCCAGTGAGCTGAGAGGGGCCGCTTCACGAGGCTCTTAATGCATTTTGTATTTTATGGATAAATAATTAGATGTTAGGAATAAAAGCTGTCTATTTAATTCGTGCCGTTGAAAACCCCGTGTGCTGTTAATAGGCTTAGTTATAGGCGACACCTCTTTGAAATATAATTCTTTTATGCATTTTAATAGAGTTCATGGTAAACATACTGTGATAAGAAGACAGTAACTAATATTTCCTGCAGGCAGAAGGCACCTAATTAAAATTAATTCATTAGAAAAAATAAAATCATCGCCACTAAAATTTCAAAACTCTTTTTTATGTTTTCCTTTCTGACTGAGCTCCCGTGGTGTGGGGCTGGGACGCAAAAAGCTGCGCCTCTGGGCTGGTGCCTCACCCTGCAGGCTCTTTGCTGCTGGGCTCAGCCAGGCTGCCCTGGGGAGGCTCTTTGGGGTATCAAAGTGTATAATGAATATAATTAGCCTTGGGAGATCGGGGGTGACACAGGGCTCATTCTCCAAGGGCCGAATAGGGGCTTATTCAGCAGTTCAGTTGCAAGTCACTAGAACAACTCCACATTTTGAGTGATGCTGCCCTGTTCCAGTGTGCCAGACTGCATGGCTGGTTCCCAGCAGAAGGCTGTGCAGCAATCCAGTGAGACCTGGACAGGCTGGAGAGTTGGGCAGAGAGGAACCTGATGAAATTCAACAAGGGCAAGTGTAGGGTCCTGCACCTGTGGAAGAATAACCCCGTGCCACCAGAACAGGTTGGGGGTGACCTGCTGGAGAGCAGCTCTATGGAAAAAGATCTGGGAGTCCTGGTGGACAACAGGTTGCCCATGAGCCCATAGTTGTGCCCTTGTGGCCAAGAAGGCCAGTGGCATCCTGGGGTGCATCAAGAAGAGTGTGGCCAGCAGGTGGAGGGAGGTCATTGTCCCTCTCTGCTCTGTCCTGGTGAGGTCCCATCTGGAGCACTGTGTCCAGTTCTGCGGTCCCCAGTTCAAGAAGGACAGGGATCTGCTGGAGAGAGTACAAGAGAGGTCTACAAAGATGATGAGGGGCCTGGAGCATCTCTCTTATGGTGAAAGGCTGAGGGACTTGGGTCTGTTTAGTCTGGAGAAGACTATGGGGGGATCTGTTCAATGCCTATANGGTTGAAGAAAGGGATTATAATACCTTTGATAAAATCCAGCTGGAGATGGTGAAGAAATTCTATGAGGTAAGTGTTGAGGTTCATAACTTGGATAAGAACAGAGATGCTAACAGGAAAAAAGTTCCTTGTGAGAGCAAAGTTTGACTGATCATCTGTCACTCCCTTGCCTGGAGAGCAGTGGTCCTGGTGGGAGCTCAGGAGTAAAGTCTTTGTCACCTGTGTTCTGGGCCACTGATGTTGTGATGTGGGTAAGTGATGCACTACAGAAGAGCACTGGGGAGAGGGGATCTGGGGTCTCTGAATTCATTTAGTTCCCTTAAATAAGTGCTTTAAATCTCATGTTGCAAAACAAGAGAAGGGTCACATCTGGTCTTGATGGGAGCAAAGTGAAAAGCAGGCACAAATCCTTAGTGCTTTCCCTTTTTCCAAAGGAAAGTTCTGGAGCTGCTTTCCATCAAGCCATCACCCCACGGTACTGCTGTAGGGGTCACACAGTATCACTGCTGTCACCAGTTGTGCAGGCAGCCCTTTTGCCTCCCAGTGTTACCAGTGGCTGTGGAATAGCTCAGTGCTGCAGCTGGTGCTGCAGGATTTGGCTTGTGGCCACCTTCTCCTACAGTAATGAGTTGAGTTGTTGCGACACTGTCCCCCCACAGAATTCTCATGGAAAAACTGGCTGCTCATGGCCTGGATGAGCGTATGATCTGCTGGATCCAGCAGTGGCTGGAAGGACAATCCCAAAGGGTGGTGCTCAATGGAGTTCAATCCAGCTGGTGGACAGTCCCAAGTGGGGTTCCTCAGGGCTCAGTGTTGGGGCCTTTCCTTTTTAATATCTTCATTGATGATGTCGATAAGGATCTAGAGAGCACCATCAGTGAGTTTGCAGATGACACTAAGTTGGGTGGGAGTGTTGATCTGGTTGAGGGCAGGGATGCTCTACAGAGGGACCTGGACAGACTGGATAGATGGGCCAATGTTAATGGCATGGGCTTCAACGAGGCCAAGTGCCAGGTCCTGCCCTTGGGCCACCACAACCCCATGGATGGCTACAGGCTTGGGGCAGTGTGGCTGGAGCTGCCTGGCAGAAAAGGACCTGGGGGTGCTGGTCGATGGGCGGCTGAACATGAGCCAGCAGTGTGCCCAGGTGGCCAAGAAGGCCAAGGGCATCCTGGCTTGCATAAAAAATAGTGTGACCAGCAGCAGTAGGGAGGTGATTGTCCCCCTGTGCTCAGCACTGGGGAGGCCACACCTTGAGTCTGGTGTCCAGTTCTGGGCACCTCAGCACAAGAGAGATCTGGAGGGGCTGGAGCGAGTGCATAGGAGGGCAATGAAACTGGTGAGAGGCCTGGAGAATAAGGCTTATAAGGAACGATTGAGGGAGCTGGGACTGTTTAGTTTGCAGGAGAGGAGGCTGAGGGGAGACCTCATCACTCTCTACAACTGCTTGAAAGGGCATTGGAGAGAGGTTGGGGCTGGTCTCTTCTCAAGGGCAATAAGAGATAGAAGGAGAGGGAATGGCTGCAAGCTGCAGCAGGGTAGGGTTAGGCTTGATGTTAGGAAAGAATTCTTCCCAGCAAGAGTGGTCAGAGCCTGGAATGGGCTGCCCAGGGAGGTGGTGGAGTCCCCATCCCTGACTGTGTTTCAGAGTAGATTAGATGTGGTGTTGAGGGATCTGGTGTAGGGGAGAACTTGTAGAGTAGGGTGATGGTTGGACTCGATGATCCCAAGGGTCTCTTCCAACCTGAATGATTCTACAATTCTATGATTTGCGAAAAATTGTCAGAACCAAAGGAACCAGTGTTGGGGCTTTTTCCTTGCCCTCTCTTTTCCTCTTGTGCTTCTTTCCCCCTTTTCCAACGTTCAGGTGCAGCTTTATGGGTGTAAATAGGCATTTGCAGGAACATCACACTTTCTACTTGGAAAGATGGGATCGAGGTGCAGTGTTTTTTCCTACACTTGTTATATACATACTTTATTTTTCTTTGACAGGACACTGAGGAGAGTTTAGAGCACACTAAGCAAATGAATGTTTATTGCCATTTTGCTAAAGGCATTGGTCAACCCAGCTACAGGCCAGTTCCAACCTGGGAGGAGCTGAACCAGATCCTTGTGGAAGCCTTGGAGAACTACAATGAGATCAATGCAGCCATGAACCTGGTGCTGTTTGAGGACGCCATGTGCCATGTGTAAAGGGATTTTCTGGCTTTATGGTTTCATCCTAGCTTTCATCTTCACAAATTGCTTCTGTGGAGTTTCTTGGTGGATCCACAGTTATAGCTGGTGGAGCTGGAGGTGTGCAGAAGCTTCACGGGAGGTGTCTGGCACAAACTGAATGCTGCTTCTCTAGCTGGTGTTGGTAGCTCTCTGCTGAGTTCCAGGAGTTGCCTGGGACTCTCTGGTGGAGGGACTGCAGACTGGTGCTTATTTGAAAGTCCGGTTGCTGTTATGTCTCTGGCCCTTTGGCACCAACATTTATTGTAGGTTACAATCTTCACAGGCTTTAGTGTCTCCACTTGGCAGCCAGCTGCAGAACTAGCTGCACTGGGATTTCCCTAAATGCTTTCACAACTGGTTTAGAGCCATGTTTAGACCAGTTCTTAGTGGAATTTTGGAATGTATATAAAGTGACATTATGTACATCCAAGCCACTAGTTTAAATGGATTGAGGCATTTAAACTGCTTTGAACATTTGAAAATCCTGCTTGTATTTAGATGCTTGGAGGTCCAGCTGGATTCCCACTGGAAACTGGACATGTGGGGCTATATGAAAATGTGAAGCCTCCAGCTGGTAATTCTGGAGCTTTTCCCATGTCTGGGATGTCGATAGCAAGGTGTACCTCCAGCTGTCAAAAAGATTGGAAGGCTTGTTGGGTATCCCAGCAGAGACAACTCATTTCACAGAATCACAGAATGCTGTGGGGCTGGAAGGGACCTCTGGAGATCATCTTGTCCAACCCCTCACGGAGCAGGTCCACCCAGAGCAGGCTGCACAGGAACGTGTCCAGGTGGGGTATGGATGTCTCCAGAGATGGAGACTCCACCACCTCTCTGTGCAGCCTCTGCCAGGGCTCTGCCACCCCCACAGGAAAGAATTTCCTCCCTGTGTTCACATGGAACTTCTTATGTTCAAGTTTGTGCCCGTTGCCTCTTGTCTTGTCCCTGGGCACCACTGAGAGAAGTCTGGCCCCTTCCTCCTGACACCCACCCCTGAAGTATTTATGGGTGTTGGTCAGATCCCCCCTCAGTCTATCCAGAAGAAAATTTCAGTGTGCTGAAATGCAGATCTGGCCTCAGGTCACTTCAGAAGGTGGACCTGCCCCATCGATCCTACCTTTAACTGATTTTCTATGGAAACTTAGTGTCAAGAAGTGCAGATTTGTGACTCTAAGCCAGGAGGAAGCGGTTGCTCTGCTGCTCACCAGCCTGTGGGATTTCCAGTCTCGCTGGACCTGGCAGCTTAATGCAGTTACTCTCATGCAAAGTAAAAATATATATATATAAAGGGCTGCTCTTTTTAACGAGCTGTTTAACCATTTCTCTTCTGAGAGCTCCACAGCCTGTCACTTTTCCAGTGTGCTGTGTGTGCTGGCTACTCTGGGGCACGCTCTCCCTGAGTCTATGGGCATTTAACCCTTTGTATTGATGTGTCTACACAGCCTGATGTCTGTAGTGTTTTGGGATTGTTTAGTTTGAGGAAGAGGAGGCTGAGGGGAGACCTCATCACTCTCTACAACTACTTGAAAGGGCATTGCAGAGAGGTTGGTGCTGGTCTCTTCTCATGGGCAATGAGTGATAGAAGGAGAGGGAATGGCTGCAAGCTGCAGCAGGGTAGGGTTAGGCTGGACATGAGGAAAAAGTTTTTCCCAGAGAGAGTGGTCAGTCAGTGGAATCAGCTGCCCAGGGAGGGGGGGGAGTCCCCATCCCTGACTGTGTTTCAGAGTAGATTGGATGTGGTGTTGAGGGATCTGGTGTAGGGGAGAACTTGTAGAGTGGGGCTGATGGTTGGACTCGATGATCCCGAGGGTCTCTTCCAACCTAAATGATTCTATGATTCTATGATTCTGCTTCCTTCTCTGGCAGAAAGGTGACGGTAATATCTGTCTTGTGCTCCTTTTGAAGTTCCCATAAATCAAGATTTGCTACAAAACCCAGCACTATCCCTCCAGTTAATTTTGTGAATAACCAGGAAAGTGAGGTTTGAGTTTGCAGCATGATCATGAGTGTGCATTAGATCATGAAACCCTCAAGTTGCAATAAAGCAGTAGAGTGTTTCTCACAGTCTTATTTGAAAACTTCATTAGGTTACTCTGGGAAAATACTTAGGTCAGTGAGCTGAATGAAGGTAATGGTGTAAGGGAGAGGAATAGTGCTCACAGGGAGATTTTCACAGTAGCATCTTCTATACCTCCCTCACTTGGGGTTTTAACACCTGGGGATGTCAGTAATTGCTCAAAGAGAATGACCTGGAGGTTTTTATCTCCTCTGTGTGACTCACACAGGACAAGGGAACAGACCTGGAAAATAATAGCAAGTTCCTTTTTAAGACTGAAAAAATCTCACTCTTAGATCTTGGTGGTTTGGATTCTTTATCCAAACATGGATATTGTTTTCCCAATGCATTTTTGTGCTGTTCTAGACATATATGAGTATGCTTTAATGCATGGCAGGACTCTTCACCTGAAGATGAACACAAATGCTTTGTGAGGACAAACCTTTCCTGGGGAGCTGTATCAGAGCCTTTAGTTTTGTTCTCAGTTTTTGAATGTCTGTGTAATGTGCTTTTCCCCTTGTCCTCTCTTCAAAGATGTCCAGGTCTTTTCCTTAAAACCATTCTGTCCAGCCAGACTTGGCAGGTAGAAAAACAATTGGGCACAGCCTGAATGGCCACCAAGTATTTTTCTCATCTGCTACGTCCTCTGTATGGGTCTCAGCAGAGGTGAGGATCGATTGCTGACATGTCTCTTAGATTGACATTTTTCATCCCATTGAGAATACAATTTTGTAGTCAATAAAATATGTATTGAAAAGCACCAGCCAGAGAAATAGAAAAATGCTCTTATTAAGGAGAGATTTTGTATGCTTTGATTTAGCTGCCGCATCAACCGTATCCTGGAGTCCCCCCGAGGAAACGCGCTGCTGGTCGGCGTGGGCGGCAGCGGGAAGCAGAGCCTGACCAGGCTGGCAGCCTTCATCAGCTCCCTGGAGGTCTTCCAGGTCACTCTGAGGAAAGGCTATGGGATCCCTGACCTGAAGGTAGGGCAATTTTTAAGGCTCGGGTAGGGAGGAGAAGGAAACGAAAAGCAGAACTTGCCCCGAAAATGTTGTCTTGCTGCTTCTCTTTGCTTCTCTCTCTGGGGAGGTGGAAAATAATTTGGTGTTCCCTTCACTCTGTATTCCTTTGCAAAGAATTTATGAAATCTGGAGACTTTTTTTTTTCTCAGATATGGAAGAGCAAGATGTTGACAGATTTCCCTGTCTGCCATTGGCCCCTCCCACTGTTAGAACTGATCTCATCCAAATTTCCAGTGATGAAAGTCACCAATTATTCTTTTGGAAGAAGCGTGTGTGTTTGCTGAATTTCCAAGAGAGTTTCTGAAATGTTGGCCAGTGGGTTTCTTCAGGGAACCCCTTCCTGTCCTGTATCCTGCTTTGGGGGGCCAGGAAGGAAAGAATGGCCTATGAGCTGGATGGTAGTGTTTTTCCCATCTCTTGAACAACTTGGAACAACAGGGACAACGTGAACAACCCAAAAAGATGGTGTCCCTCAGTAGGAGGACACTGTCCCCTTTGAAGTGAAACAGCTTTTCCATGTGAGCAGGTGCTCTTGTCAGCGTCACTGCACCAACTCAAGGGGGAATCTCTGTTTGGGACCCAGAAGAGAAGGAAGAAATACACAACTGAAAAAATCCATGTTTGCCCACTGTGTCCTCCTCTCTTCCTCACAAACAAAAATGTGTTGCAGCAGTTCAGCAAAAAAAAAAATAAATTAGTTTATTCATATATACTTGCGAAACCAGAGGAATGAGGAAACTACAGCACAGGGATACCAGGGACCAATGTTCCCAGTCACTGCCATCTCTCCCAGTTCCTGTGTGTGCAAGTTACTATACCTGCAGCCCAGGGCAGAGCAGGACGTTCCAAACACCCCTAGCAGTTTCCCGACCCAGCAGCTGCATTGATGTCTCTAGCCACATCCGTGGACTTCTAAGTATTCCAGCCATGGGCCTTGCCCTTTGTCAGGCAGTGCTTGCTGGGTCTTTCATCTCATTTTTGTGTTACACAGACCTGGGCATGATAGTAAGGCCTACTTCCTAATCATAGAATCATAGAATCATTTAGGTTGG